>JBAIZL010000003.1:67233619-67271119 GCA_036971475.1 Prosapia bicincta | reverse complement strand
GGTACATTGAACGGTTTCGCGTTTGCAAGGTAAGGAGTTTGCTTAGAACCTCCATATTATTATGTGTATTATTTTTAGATTTTTAGATGATAAAGGCTTCTTACTTTACACATTAATTATTCTCCTCTAGTATTATCACACGTTGTCTTTACATCTGTTGCCAACTCGACCCAGACATTCTGCCTATTTTGTTTCTTTATAGAGATAGTGGAAGGTCATAAAGCGTAAGAAACGTCATAGCATAAGCAAAGGCGTGTCTAGTGACGTCACAATATCGCCACCGTCAATACGGATGTAAAAGATTTCACTTGTAAGTTTGTGTGATCGCAGAATCATTTTGAATGCGAAAGTATTGAGTAATATTACAGCGAGATAGAATGACTTTCGCAAGTTACGTTTCGAAACAGCCCATTCCAAGTGTTCGGGTGACAGTTGTTCAGGCTTATATTCTGCGATATAATCCGAAACAACCAATAAGAATGTAACCACTTCGGAGATAAGTTATTTAACTTACACGGCATTGAAGCCAGGCTGTGCTACGTCATCTAACAGTCCCTCTCAATAGGGATGCAAGGTTTGCAGTGCGGTTTCAAGTCTACAAAGTTGTATCTGCTTTGAAAGATGAATTTCATTGTTTGTTAGCTATAAAAAGTTATTATTATACAACGTACAGCAAAATACAATGCAGTAGAGCCTCGTGGATTGAAGGTACCTCGGATAATTGAAAACACAGATAACACAGACGCTATCAAAAATAGAGAGGGAAATGCATGGTAAACTAATGAGATGAAACGAGTGAAAAAAATGACAAAGTCATGGAAAAAAGCAGTTACTCAATTATCGTATGAAAAATTAAGAACAAGTAAAAAATAATGAAAACGTACATAAACAACAGATGGAGTGCGAAACTACGAATTTACACACAAGAAAATGAATGGATGTACATCGGGTAATAATTATTCATCATATTTTTCCTTCCGGGAAGCGTATAAATATATATAAAAAAGAGAAAAAATACAAATATAGAATAATTGATTGATTTATACATTTCAAAACTTTTCGTTGAGAAACAGTACCAACATCATTAGGAATAATAAAGAATATTGTTTTTGAACAAGGATAAGCTTTTTGTTTCCCAACGACAAGCTTTGAATTGAATAACTCAATATCTTATTCTTGTATTTGTATTTCCCTTATTTTTTAATTAATATACAATGACACACATTTCATTATATACATATAAACACACCATTACAAATGTGGGAAATATAGATGAGATGATGGAGGAAGGAAAGCCATTATTACGTTTCCTAATAGTATCTTTTACTATAATTATTGTGTGTGTGCGCTGGCGTGCGTACGTGTGTGAATGTGCGTGCGTGCGCGTTAGTGTGCGTATTTGTGTGCCTGTGAGTGTGTGTATGTGTAATACACTATATATAATACTGAATCGAATGATGGTAACCAAAGATTTTTCCATCTCACTCTTCCCACCGAATGAAGCTTCTCCTTTAAAAGGACGTGTTGTTCAATAGGTTCCAATTTTAGCTCTACCATTTCTCATGGTTTCAAAACGGTTTCACTGCAAATTGATTAAAACCCGACAAAGCTTTACTTTCTTACTACTAAGTACACCTAAACATCCTCTGTCTTCGTAGAGATTAGATTTTTGTATTAAATTTTAACTCAGTTTCAAGCTTACTGAGAAGGAAGGAATACCTAAAGCATATATATATATATATATATATATATATATATATATATATATATATATATATATGTGTGTGTTTATATTGAATTATCCAATTCAAAGCTAGTCATTTATATATTAAAGAATATTTTTTTCGATATTCTTTATTATTCCTGATGATGTTGGTAAAGTTTGACTAGCTTTGAATTGGATAATTCAATAACGTATTCTTGTATTTGTATTTCTCTTATTTTTAAATTAATATACAAGAACACACATTTTATTATATATACACACACTCAAACACACACACACACACACACACACACACACACACACACACACACACACACACACACACACTGCCGCGGCCAAAGTTTAAGGAACTTTCCGACCGCGGTCAAAATATGATCTCACCCCACTTACCAGCTCCTGGTACCTGTGGTGTGTAGAGCTCGATCTGCCAGTGAATAAATTCCTGGACTTGTTTTAAAAAAACAACCACAAGGTTTTTACCTTACTTAAGAATTATTTTTTGCTATACCTTTATCAAAATTATTTTTTAACGAACTTTCTCTTAATTCTATGTTATTGATTTATTTCTACTCTTTTTAATGATTGGAAAAATATCTATGAATTTTAATTCATTAATTTTACCACAGAATGGTTTAATTAAATTGAATCACTTTTTGTCATAAATTGTTTTAATTCTTTAAATTTGAAATTTTTTTAATAAATTGGTTCTATTATATTGATTTTTACCTTTTCTCAAGATTTAGCTCATCTTACATTTATTCTTTTAATTTGCAAATAATTTTACATCAAATACATGATAATTGATTTTTGATATTATTACTAAATATTCTTAAAGGTTGTCTAAAATTTCGCTTAAATTATTGTTCCAGCCCTTTAACGTTCATCAGTCTATCCTTGAACAGGCCGTATCTTAAATCAAATTTCATACTTAAGTTTTCTCACTTATTCAAATTTGACAAGAAAATAATTTATAATAATTAGTTTTATTGCATGTCCATATAACCATTTCAGGAAAGCAACAGGTGAACCTACTGTTAAGTAATATTGTGTTTGAATATTTCTGTGCGCCCTCATACAATTCTGTTATCTTCCTCTGGGATATATGGACATAGAACCTGTTAAAATTGTGATTATAATTTTGTTTCAAGACTCTCTTGATACTTGTGACATCAACGTTTGAATACTTTTCTTTATTTCTTAATTTGAATTTCAAGTGCATAGTCTAATTTTCCCGTTAATTCACTGTAATTCTAATCATTTGCTTTTCATATTGGATATAAATTACTGGAACAATATTTTACCTTATAACCACCTTTTTTTGAAGCTTTTTGAAAATAAGTCAACTGCTTATATATTTTCTTTATTTTAATTTACTTTTTTCATAAATGATGATTTGATTGTTAATACAAAATTTGGTAATTATTCTTTAGCAATTTTATGACTTTAGAAAAAATAGTTTATACTATTAAAATTCAGACTTGCCCGAAAACGTTCACTGTGGTGGTTCCTGTTGTCCCTCGGATGTGGTCCTGGACTCCTTGGATCATCAACGAAACGCACTAGATCGGTTTAAAGGCCATCTTTAATACTTTTTGACATTTTAAAAAATAATACAAAGTTCGTTTTCGCGGAAGCGTTGCAAAGCAGGGCATCGTCACGTCCATCAGGGGCTAGTCGTCGTGTTTAGCCACGGAACACCATCTTGGAGACGCCTCTGGATGTCCTAGCCAAAAATACGTCTGTCTCTTTCAAAGTCTCGTTTGCGTCTCTCTTACTCCTCGTCGAGTGGTTTCCCACCCTTACAACCAGCCGTGCTTCTGTTTACTTTAGGCAAGCCAGTTCAGACCTGCAAGGGTGGTTATCTATTATACTTTCTCTTTTTGTTTTGTTTCGTTTTTTAGCCAGGCGTCTTAAGTGTTCCTTTCGGTGCAATTTTTGATAATTTCTTAAACCAATGTCCACTATCATGATTTGAGATGCAGCTACAAACTTGATTGACGTTTCTAACCCTTTCCGTTCGTGAGTTGCGCTACTTTTGACATATTTCTTCTCCCCTCGAGAGTTTATTGCTTTTGGGGCAAATTCACACTCTTTCTTTATTTTTCTCTATTCTTACATAATTTTAATTATATTATTTTCATTTATTTTTCTTTTAATACAAGTATCTCTTATTTAATTTTATATTTGAGCTTCGGTGGTTCATTTCTTAAAACGTTTATACTTACTTTTGTTATTCAATCTAATTTACAATTTATTACATTTTTCTTATGACACTGTTTCAAAAGATTTTGGGCTAGCCGCAATCTTTTGCTTTGAGACGGTTTTTTGGCCGTTTCAACACACACTAAGATGGCCAAAAAACAGTCTTAAAGGGAAGATTTTGTTTGTGGCAAAATCTTTTAAAAATATTAAATTATGAAAGTTTAGAATTGACAACGCTGCTATGAAACGTTGCGGGTTAGCAACGTTGTTATCTGTTTAAGTAAACAAGGCCGACTTTATGCACAAAACGGAGCAAATGCAGGAAATTAATTATTTCTTCTAGCTTGTAAGATATAATATAAAATAAATTTTGTTATTTGTAACATACCAAAACATAAAAATAAAATATGTAAATAAAAGTTGAAAATAAAATTATAAAACATAAAGTAGAAGAGAATGGTTTTATGATAAGAAGAATGAAATTAATAAATAAACAGATTATTGTAAAGTAACAAATTTAGTAACAAACGTCTTAAACAATGTAATTAATAAATGGTTAAATACATTTTTAAAGAGATTGAAAAGTGTTCAGTGCGTATATATAATATTTTCAAGTGACTTGAAAGTACAACTTACGATCCGAAAGGGCTAGAACTGTGATTCAAGTTTGTAACAACTTCTTGAATGGTGAAAAAGAATATGGTGTCAAAAAATATTAATGTATTACACCAGAAGCGACATAAATAAAGCCTCAGCGAAAAAACGTACAAATATCTAATTCAGAAAGTTAAATTTAGACACTATCATACAAGTCAATACAGGTCTTGTAGAACCGATAAACCAGATAGCGGGGAAGAGGTGAGTCCACTAGTAAGGAATATACGGGGACTCGGCAATCAGCTTTAGAAGACGACGGATGTGTTCTGTACGAGATCCAGAAAGAAAATCCAGGATGCTGTTCCGTGGCTGAGGACAACACCAAGCCCAGATGGACGTGAAGATGACCTGCTGTCGAACACCCGCGAAACGAACAACAATTTTTTAACAGCGTAAAATGTAATAATAAGTAATAATACGGCTCTAAAATCAATCGGTGACGATGGCCGCAGAAAGAAGACTCCTGCAAAACCAGGAAAATCACAGCCATCCCAGTGAGAGCTTTTGGGGCAAGTCTTAATTTTAATACCATTAACCATCTATTAAATATAGTAAAGATTTTTCTAAATTCATGTAATAAAATTTAAAATATGTAAAAAATTTATTCTCTTATTGAAAATTAATAATTTAAAAAATATATAAACAATCGACTAATTTTTGAACTGTAATAAAATCATTGATAATGAATAAAAAATAAAATGAAATATTAAGCAACAAGTTCTATTATCTTGAGATAAAAAATTAGAAATTTAACGTTTTAATTAAATTCATGTATTATTCAATCAACTGTTAAACTTGATGCTAAGATCAGACTTACAAACAAGTAAGAACTTTATAAGTAATTTAAATTAATGGCAAGTATAAACAATTGCATATAAAATTACTAGAACTACAAATAACAAAGATTTACAAGAAATTAAAGTAGAAAAATATATAATGTCAGAGGAATGGAAATTTCAAGTTATATTTTAATTTTTAAAAGCTATTAAAACACAAGTAAGAACAAACGAAAATTGTTTCAAAATTATTAAACATAACCTGTGGTAAAAGTAGTAATTAAAATTGTATGAAATTTTTCCAACCAACAACCAGTAAAAACTAATTAATTAAATTAAAATCATAAGAAAGTTATAGATACAATATTAGTGAATGAAAAGTATAAAATATGTTTAAACCAATGATTGGTTTTTGAAAAACAAAGTCTAGGAATTTATTCACTGGCAGATCACGCTCGACACACCGCAGGTACCAGGATTTGGTAAGTCGGGTGCGATCATATTTTGACCGCGGGTATATTAGAGCGTTTCTGCCCTACAGTGTCCATCATCACCAGGCACAAATAGGTAGGTCGTGGAACGTGAACTTCGGGGACAAGGTTTCTGCTCCCTAGATGTGTAACATGAAGGTTTGGCTGCGGCAACACACACACAAACACACACACACACACACACATAAATATATATATGTATGTATATATATGTAAATGTATATATATATATATATATATATATATATATATATATATATATATATATATATATATATATATATATATATACCAATTCAAAGGTGGGTAATACAGATGTGAACATAAAAGAAAAGAACATCCAGGGAGCGAAAGCAATTATTACCCTTCTTAATAGTATCTTTTGATATAATTAATGTGTGTGTGTGTTTGAGCAAGCGCGTGTGCGTAAGTTCGTGCCAGTGTGCGCGAGGGTTGTATGTGCGTGTGTGTGTGTGTTTGTGCGTGGGTGTGCGTGTGTATCTCTGAGTGTGTGGTGTGTATGAGTGTGATTGTGCGTGTTTGTGTGCTTATGTGCTTGTGCGTTCACGCGTGTGTGCTTGTGTGTGTGTGTGTGCCCGTGCGTTGGGGTTTGTGCTTGCATGTGTGTGTGTTGCCGCCTCCACTCTTACCCCACCGCAAGCTCAGAATTTTGACAGGGCCTATCCTAGCCAAACTAGGATACTGTGCAATGACCCGCCAAAATCTGCCAGAGAACAGGTCACTGGATACTACTGTTATAAAAAACCTAACTTGCTGAAATTTAACCCCTTGGGTACGTATTTCCCGGGGGGAATGAGTTCTTTGAAGGCATCGTTTTGGCGAAATGATCCTTTGGTTTTAGGAGTGTGTAAGAAATCTGTTTTAAATAAAAACGCTATTGTTTTGTTGGCAAGTTAATAAAAATTGCATTTTTATTTTACCCTTAAATTTGAAATTACAGCACATTTTGCAATTTCCTTATTTTAACTAGCTCTTTAAAATATTTACAATTCATTTCTGTTTAGTATTTTTTTTATCTCTTCTTTTCTATTCCAAAATATACACATTACAATGTCAGTGGTAACTCTTTACTCAGTTGACCCTTTCTTTTACCCCTTATATACAAAATTTAAGTAAACGTCTTACTGAATTTATATTAACACCAAAAGTTATAAGAAAAATAATTTTTAGTTATATTAACTGAAAAGTGTAATTTAATTATGTTCATTTAACCCTTCAATATTCAGAATCAAATTTGTTTCATTTTTTAAAATAAAACTGTCTTTATCTTTGACAATACCTTTTTCAAACTTTTTGAACTAAACAATCCTTTCATGTGATTTTGCAAATCTTGAACATTTGATTTTAAACTCTTGTACATAAAATTAGACAATGGAACTTTTAAATCTTGACTTCATCAACAAATAACTTTAACCCTTTTAATTTAAAAACTGATCCTTTGAATAACATAAGTTATATCAATACACAATTTACCCCAATTAAAACACCATTAAACTGTTTGAAAAACATAAGTTATATCACTAAAAAAGCTTATCCCATTTAAAACAATTAATATTAAAAAAAACAAGTTATACCAACCAACAATTTTTTATACTTCTATAACTAATTAAACAAACATATTACATCTTAACTTGAAATTCTTAGCCTATAAATTGATTTACTAGACCCACATAATATTTGCTGAATATTTACTTTTTATTTTTGTTGTCTACTTTAAATCAAACAAATTGTTTCACATTTTAGTTTTGTTCCCTTTTTTCTATTTCACAACCCTTTTATTTTAATTCCAAATAATTTTGTAAACCCTTAAACCCCTTTATATTTTAATTAAATCAGATTTATAAATGGTAATTAATTTTTCATTAATTAATTTTAATTTATTTCCATTAATTAATTTTAATTCTTTCTCATTAATTAATTTTAATTGCTTATTATGTATTAATTTTAATTAATTCTCATTAATTAACTTTAACTCTTTCTCATTTAATAATTTTACTTGATTATAATTTAATAATGTTAAATTTTAAACGTTGGCCTAAAATACAAAAAAAAGAAACCTTTTCTGTTGAATCATCTGTCTTATTTGACTTTTTTTGCACCAAACTCATAAACAAATTTCTTAACACCTGTTTACATTTTATTCATTTATCGCTAATTTTTTATATTTGAAAAGCCTTTAATTTCTAACATTTACTTAATTAATTAGTTTCCAAAACAATTTATAACTTTCTCTATTTAAACAAATTTCCAATTTACTAACAATTTAATTCTATTTCATATTTATAAACTTGTTTGGAGGACTCCTCCATTTTGTGGTGGGAATCTCCCCCACTAACCACTACCCCCTCTAGTATGCGAGTGTCACCGATCTTGACTGTGGCGTCCCTGCTGCGAATTCCTTTGTCTACCCTTCTAGTACGTCCCTTCTGCGTTGACGTAGTAGAATTTTATATCCCGATTTTGAAATTTATAAAATTTTGCTCTCCCTCTTTCAGTTCTTATGTACTTATTGTTCAATTATTTATTTTTCACTGTTCATATATAAAAGGTTGATTTAAAAATTGACATTTAATTAAATTTGGATTTTTTCACTGTTCACTGTTTTATGGACTGTTCACTGTATAAATTTTGAAGGACTGTACTTTATAAATTACTTTACTGACTCTAATAAGTTTTCATATTGTTCACCTCTAACACACACAAACTTCTTAAGAACGCCGCCACATAGATGTTAAACTTTAGAGACCACTTTTGGAGAAGTTACCTCCTCCAAAAGGGTTTCAAACCACACGCGACTACATTTTAGCGACGACCAGTCTCGCGCTTAGCACGTCATTTGCATCGCCGTCATTTACACCCCCCAAACTGAAACAAAGGCTTGTGACCTGGAGCGACCGGACCGACGTCCTCTCTCTTTGAAGTCTCGAATAACGCTGCTTATTTTAACCCCGCTGGGCTTTCTCGTTCCCACGAGACGTATCGTACCAGGTTTTGTCAACCAATGAAGTGGCTTCTAAGATCTACGTCACGACATCATGCGACTTATTCCTCCGCTGGGCTTCCGCTTTCGCACACAAAGCAGGCTCACTCAAAAATGATCAAAATATGTTCTGTTTCTTTCATTTGGGTTTAACTCTTATATTGGCGTTTTCGCGAATTTTGGTACAGGGCATCTCCTTTCCCTCTTGACAAGCCGCGTCTTCTCGAATGTCGATGGTGATTGTAGGAGTATTTTGAGCTTTTCTCTCATTTCAATGTAATTTACTTATATAATATTATTGCGACGGTATTTACTAATTCCAATCCTGCCCGTTGAAGTGTGCGTGCGTACTTGTGTGCGTATGTGCGTGTGTGTTTGTATGTGCATGTGTGTTTGTGTGCGTATGTGCGTGTGAGCGCGTTTGTGTGAGCATGGGCATAACTATTCTATATAATAGTCCCTATATAGTACTAAATGTATCCCTATCGAGGGATAGCTACTAAAGATTTTTCCATCTCACCCTTCCCACCGAACCAAGCTTCTCCTTTAAAAGGACGTTATGTTCAATAGGTTCCAATTTTAGCGCAACCATTTCTCATGGTCTCAAAACGATTTCCCTGCAAATTGATTAAAACCCGACGAAGCGTTACAGCCCTTTTCTTATTGCTAATTATACCTAAATACCGCTGGGTAAACATCCACTATCTTCGAAGAGATTAGATTTTTGCATTAAACTTTTAAACTCAGTTTCAAGCTAATTCGATTCACCGCTATTCGCAATAGAATCGTTTATTCACTTCTTGACGGTTTTTGTGAACACAGAATTTCACTAAACTTAGTAAAGGCAAGACATACTTGAGAATATGGGGTTTCAGATAGACGCGAAGTCATCAAATAACTTGTCCTTATTGATTAGCTTTTGATACAAAATATAACTACATTTTTATACCTATACCTTTCCATTTCTTGACCAGTGCCTTAATTAGTCAGTAAAGTCAAGAGTTAGTATAGAATTTCGGCTTCAGATGAGTAGGACGTCATCAGATAATTTGATAATTCATTGTTGTTTTAGTTTCAGATGGATCAAATATTTAGTAATAGTTTGTTAATATTTGTTTGGTCTCAGATTGCGCTCTGGCCATCATATATTTAATTATATTTTAATGCATTTCAATGTTGTTTTGTGATTAAAATGAAATTTCAATAACTTTTTTGCGATTAAATGAATATCATAATCAATATCCTATCTACAAAAAATGCTGTAGTGGAACTACATAATAATGTCGGAGAAAAATATCACAATCTAAGTCTATTTGATAATTATTTAGGGTAATTTCGTATTATACGGATGCTACTAATATAGGTTTGTAGTAACGTTGCATAAAATTATAACCAAATCTATCCTGACCTGATACTTCATAGGTAAATAAATTCAATTAAATTAACTTGAACCAATACGCAAATTAAAACTACGGAAACCACGCTAAATGTAGGTTATGTTAAGTTTATTTATTCACTTTTGAGTTGGGACTATGTTTTTGGGTTCGCAGTAGCAACAGCGCATTGTACTACGTCCAGAGACATGAATATACCTATAAAGCATCCAGTAAGGATAGATTTGATTGTAATTTTATACATCATTACTACATACCTATATTAGTAGCCTTCGTATAATATGTACGTACCTTATTTAGTTTTGTATTTCTATATTTTATATTCTTGTATTTTATTCTTACAAGGCCCATATAAATAATATAATCTTAGCTAGAACGAAGCAGCTAAGAGTTAGAAGAAAAATTATTTTGTAGTAATAAAAAAAAATAGCACCAAACCTAATCATAGTTTCATAACATAACCTAAAAAATACAATGTCATTTCATAGATTTGCCAACTAAGTTCATAAAAAACTGCAGTAAATGTCTGTCGTACATTTTCTATCCTCATTTAATTCACACTGCTTCAACCTACATCAGTGCCTGATGATGAATCTTTTACACATACCATATATCGGCATTTACTACCACTTCCTTCTAATAGTATGTCATGAAAACAATCCTAAAATGCTTTTTATATATTTAAAAATATGTAATATATTTTTGAAAATAAAAACTCACCCGAAAATCACAAAAGAATCTTTACAATTTGACTGTACTATATAGATAGGTGGTAACCCAACGGATAGTAGCACGTGTAGAATGTAGTCGACGAGTAGTGTAGAATTGGCATCTGTCGTCATCCAAGCCCCGAAATAGACACATATACATATTAATGAATAGAGCCGGTATGATAGAAATATGAATCAATACGCATTAAGGGGTTTAAATTAATATCCTAAACAATATCTTAGCTACACAAATATTTTATTTGTAATTATTACCTTGTCGAAACAAATAAATAGTATTAATGTTACCTAAACCATTATAAAATAGTTTATAACAATATATTATATTATAATTTTAATACAGTAAATCAATTATTATAATCAGTAATGACTACATACATAAAGAAATATGAAATACCGTAATAGGAAATAGCCAAAAACAATAAATAGAAAAACATTTAAAACAAAAGTGGTATAAATTGGGTAATTAATGCTTTTAGAAAAGATTGCCACAAGCACACTCTAGAGACGGACTTCGCAACCAACAAGCTGTCAGTCATGATCTGGAGTTGGATCCAGTTGTTACAGGGAATCTTCGTATTGGAGTAAGTTTTCACAAGAGGTTTGAAATTATTTAACTTTTATAAAGCTAGAGATATATCTATAGACATACGCCTGTAAGCGCGAATATGTGTGTGCGAGAAGGTGTGAGAAAGTTGTGTAAACCTGCAGGCACTGATAACATGTAAATACAAAAGGTGTCCAATTAGCCGTCATTCACTGAACGCAATTCATTGTGCTTTATGTTTCGAGGGTCACGGCTGCAAAAATACTGGCACAATGTCACCCGCTGAGAAAGACCGCCAGTTTTATGTACGCATTGACAAATATTCTTATTTGGATGTTGATGCTACGTACGTGTGGCATACAAACATAAAACAATTGTTTATTAAAACACTTCGCCCTTACACCCTTAAGCCCTTACGCCGTCACACAACGCGGTGCGTTATCATTATATCGAGTCCATAACGTGTAACGTCCAGCACGGCTGTGAATCATTTACTGCTAGATTAGCATTGCGCGAAATTTACAACCTCCCTCCGCCAGATCTCCCTCCGAAAGTACGTCTTCCTTACACCCTTAAGCCCTTACGCCGACACACAACGCGGTGCGTTATCATTATATCGAGTCCATAACGTGTAACGTCCAGCACGGCTGTGAATCATTTACTGCTAGATTAGCATTGCGCGAAATTTACAACCTCCCTCCGCCAGATCTCCCTCCGAAAGTACGTCTTCCTTACACCCTTAAGCCCTTACGCCGACGCACAACGCGGTGCGTTATCATTATATCGAGTCCATAACGTGTAACGTCCAGCACGGCTGTGAATCATTTACTGCTAGATTAGCATTGCGCGAAATTTACAACCTCCCTCCGCCAGATCTCCCTCCGAAAGTACGTCTTCCTTACACCCTTAAGCCCTTACGCCGTCACACAACTTGGTGCGTTATCATTATATCGAGTCCATAACGTGTAACGTCCAGCACGGCTGTGAATCATTTACTGCTAGATTAGCATTGCGCGAAATTTACAACCTCCCTCCGCCAGATCTCCCTCCGAAAGTACGTCTTCCTTACACCCTTAAGCCCTTACGCCGTCACACAACTTGGTGCGTTATCATTATATCGAGTCCATAACGTGTAACGTCCAGCACGGCTGTGAATCATTTACTGCTAGATTAGCATTGCGCGAAATTTACAACCTCCCTCCGCCAGATCTCCCTCCGAAAGTACGTCTTCCTTACACCCTTAAGCCCTTACGCCGTCACACAACGCGGTGCGTTATCATTATATCGAGTCCATAACGTGTAACGTCCAGCACGGCTGTGAATCATTTACTGCTAGATTAGCATTGCGCGAAATTTACAACCTCCCTCCGCCAGATCTCCCTCCGAAAGTACGTCTTCCTTACACCCTTAAGCCCTTACGCCGTCACACAACTTGGTGCGTTATCATTATATCGAGTCCATAACGTGTAACGTCCAGCACGGCTGTGAATCATTTACTGCTAGATTAGCATTGCGCGAAATTTACAACCTCCCTCCGCCAGATCTCCCTCCGAAAGTACGTCTTCCTTACACCCTTAAGCCCTTACGCCGTCACACAACTTGGTGCGTTATCATTATATCGAGTCCATAACGTGTAACGTCCAGCACGGCTGTGAATCATTTACTGCTAGATTAGCATTGCGCGAAATTTACAACCTCCCTCCGCCAGATCTCCCTCCGAAAGTACGTCTTCCTTACACCCTTAAGCCCTTACGCCGTCACACAACGCGGTGCGTTATCATTATATCGAGTCCATAACGTGTAACGTCCAGCACGGCTGTGAATCATTTACTGCTAGATTAGCATTGCACGAAATTTACAACAACCCGCCACCAGTTCTCCCTCCGGAAGTACGTCTTCCTTCCACTAGCATATTGTCCTGTAATCCCCTTATTGCGTCATTACTAACTAGTGTCATTGGTGAGCGTGACCCGTGATAGAATTGAGATAGAAGAAAACAAACATAAAAAATATACATTTCAGTAAACTTCTCGTAACTACTAAATATTATAAAGGAGTAAAGCCAATACATTTCTTTTTAATAGGAACGATTCTTCTCTTTGCTATAATAGAACTTCCTTAGTCACATTTATTATTCTCTGGTTATAATGAAATACTTGGGCTCTAGTTTAATGTTGCCACAGTCATTACCGCAAGCAGTTTGCCGGTGATAATGGTTAATATTGTAAGGACAATAAAGCGGGTACGAGGCCAGTTTGTGGCTGTATAGTGATTGAAAGCTTGAAACATAGCAACTCGTTATATGCACACTACAGTACATTACGGCCTTTATTAAAACCCATTAGCGACTTTACCCGAGTAACTGAAAGAGGCAGCGTTATGTACAACGTACTTCATGGCTATCATTAACAACAAATAAAATGTAGCAAAAGTGTTCTCAAAGAAATGTATTACACACAAGCATGCGATCTTGGACAGAATGTACGGCTAATTATCGACTTAGACCCTGGGTGCGATTCCATAAAGCTAAACCCGTGTGTGTATACGCGCGCGCTCGCGCGCGCGCGTGTGTGTGTGTGTTGTGTGCGTGTGCGTGACACTGTGCGCGTGTGTATGTGTGTGTGTGTGTGTGTGTGTGTGTGTGTGTGGGCGTGCTCGTGTGCGTAGACCAGTGTCTAAGAACTCGATAGACATTCTATGAGACGAACGTTTTATGTGAGATCTTTGAAACGATTTATGAGTAGAAATGTGTCCAAGAACCCGATAGAGATTCTATGAGACATTCCTCGCGTGCTCGATCTTTGACACGATGTACGGGTAGAAATGTGCGCAAGAACTGATAGATATTCTATGAGACATACCTCGCGCGCACGATTTTTGAGACGAGATACGGGTAGAAAGGCGTACAAGAACCAGGTAGAGATTCTGTGAAACATACTTCCCATTCACGATATTTGAGATTATGTACGGGTAGAAATGCGTACAAAAACCAGGAAGATATTTTATGAGACATACCTCGCGAGCACAATATTTGAAACGATGTACCGGTACAAATGCGTACAAGAACCAGGAAGAGAATCTGTGAAACATACCTCGCGAACACAATATTTGAGACGATGTACCGGTAGAAATGCATACAAGAACCAGGAAGAGAATCTGTGAAACATACTTCCCATCCACGATATTTGAGATTAGGTACGGGTAGAAATGCGTACAAAAACCAGGAAGATATTTTATGAGACATACCTCGCCAGCACAATATTTGAGACGATGTACCGGTAGAAATGCGTACAAGAACCAGGAAGCGAATCTGTGAAACATACCTCGCGAGCACAATATTTGAGACGATGTACCGGTAGTTATACGTTCAAGAACCCGATAGAGATTCTATGAGATATACCTCGCGTGCACGATATTTGAGACTATGTACGGGTAGACATATGCCCAAGAACCCGATAGAGAATCTATGAGATATACCTCGCGTGCACGATATTTGAGACTATGTACGGGTAGACATATGCCCAAGAACCCGATAGAGAATCTATGAGATATACCTCGCGTGCACGATATTTGAGACTATGTACGGGTAGACATATGTCCAAGAACCCGATAGAGATTCTATGAGATATACCTCGCGTGCACGATATTTGAGACTATGTACGGCTAGACATATGTCCAAGAACCCGATAGAGAATCTGTGAAACATACCTCGCGTGCACGATATTTGAGACGATGTACGGGTAGACATATGTCCAAGAACCCGATAGAGATTCTATGAGATATTCCTCGCGTGCACGATATTTGAGACTATGTACGGGTAGACATATGTCCAAGAACCCGATAGAGATTCTATGAGATGTACCTCGCGTGCACGATATTTGAGAATATGTACGGGTAGACATATGTCCAAGAACCCGATAGAGATTCTATGAGATATACCTCGCGTGCACGGTATTTGAGACTATGTACGGGTAGACATATGTCCAAGAACCCGATAGAGATTCTATGAGATATACCTCGCGTGCACGGTATTTGAGACTATGTACGGGTAGACATATGTCCAAGAACCCGATAGAGATTCTATGAGATGTACCTCGCGTGCACGATATTTGAGAATATGTACGGGTAGACATATGTCCAAGAACCCGATAGAGATTCTATGAGATGTACCTCGCGTGCACGATATTTGAGAATATGTACGGGTAGACATATGTTCAAGAACCCGATAGAGAATCTGTGAAACATACCTCGCGTGCACGATATTTGAGACTGTGTACGGGTAGACATATGTCCAAAAACCCGATAGAGATTCTATGAGATATACCTCGCGTGCATGGTCTTTGAGACGTTGATGATGTACGAGAGACATGCTTCCAAGAACCCAATAGAAATTTTATGAGACATACCTCGCGTGCCTAATCTTCTAGACGATGCCGATATATGGGTAGACATGCATCTAAAAGCCAGATAGAGATTGTATGAGATATACCTCGCAGACGTAATCTTTGAGACGTTGCCGATGTACGGGTAGACCTGGATCTAAGAACCAGATAGAGATTCTATTAGACATACCTCACGGGCGTAATCTTTGAGACGATGCCGATGTACGGGTAGACATTCATCTAAGAACCAGATAGAGATTCTATTAGACATACCTCGCGTAGACATCTTCCTAGAAAATTAGTGATGGGACTTCTTGTATATTCCTATGGAATGTCTAACACATAAGCTACCCTCCTTATTTTCTACCCTAAGCAATCCAGACCAAGGAGTTACCTTAATTAAAGCCTTGAGCTGCCGGTTGCATACAAATATAGCTTATCTCTATATATAAGATAAATAGAAATGCTGATGCTTTCCCTACAACATCGGAATATTTCCTTCATATGTTTGCAATAAACTTGTGATTTAACTAAACAATATACGTTACCATGCTTATCATAAAATATTTATATATTTTTATTGAATATATCCAGACATTTTGCAAATTCCACTATGAGAAATGAATGAGGACATGTATTGCGTTTATTGCTGTCCCTTGTCAACCTCCGTCAAACTCCATCTCGAATCGTATAGCTTCAGACAATCTCTCTTTAATCCTTAGGCTCATTCTTTCCTTTAGCTTTTGAAGAAAACAGTCGGTCTATCACACACACACACACACACACACACACACACACACACACACACACACACACACACACACACACACACACACACACACACACACACACACACACACACACACACACACACACACACACACACACACACACACACACATACACATATACATACCCATACACAACACAACAAAACAATACCACAGCCTCGCTCTCTCTTTCTCTTACTATCACATGAAACAACCTCACCGATACGGAGGAGTATTGGCATTGGTCCGGCTGCTCAAAATCATTCTATAACTTGCGATATCGCTACACACCCATTTACTCTGAGCACAACTAGTTATTTAGAAACGTTTTATGCTCTAAGGAGCATAATTATTGCAAGTAAGAAAATTTAATAAATTTCTGTGCTTTTACTGTCTACAGAGGAGTTATAACTTTAATTAAAATAGTTGTAACGGAATCATTCAGGAACGAGCTATGATTCTAGGCCAGAGAAATGCATGAACGTCAATTGCAAGTAACATCTAGAAGAACAGCTATCTATTCACCTATAATACGAACCGAAGTTTTGTGAACACTGTTTATGTCGCTGGCCATACGTTTATCTGGATTCCATTTCATATGATACTGTATCGTCTACGAATGTAGTTTCCGTATTTATCTGGTAATTTTCATTGCATCGAAATATATCCACGTAATATATCACTCTATACAAAGCTGCACATAATCAATGAATGTGTCGTTATACATAGAACACATAACCACGTCATACATATCCCTTTATACAGAGCTACAGAGTGACATAATCATTGAATGTGTCAATAAACAAGGAACACATCACTAAATTTGTCATTCTATACAAAGCTGCACATAATCACTGAATGTGTCGTTATACAGAGAACACATAACCACGTCATACATATCCCTTTATACAGAGCTACAGAGTGACATAATCATTGAATGTGTCAATAAACAAGGAACACATAATCATTAAATTTGTCACTCTATACAAAGCTGCACGTAATCAATGAATGTGTTTATGTACGGGGAATAATTAATCACGTAACGTACTTACTTACTAGCCAACGCCCACCATTGGCTGTTGAGCCATTTGGTGACGCGCTGGCCAGTAGAGACGAGCTGCCCGGCATACTTCTTCTTCTTCTTGAATGGAATGGTCAAGTGCCGGACATGTAGCGAGATGTTCTGCGTCTTTGTAGTGTAGCCGCACAGTTGACAATGTGGTGTTGGGAGAACGTTGATGCTATTTAGATGGGCTGCCAGGTAATCATGGCTTGTTTTCATGCGGAATGCGCAACATCAACAGCTCGCGGGATATTGTCTCTAACAGGCCCAGCGGTGACAAGGCTTTCCCATTTTTTCCAGCTGCCTCTTGGGTTAGATGCTGTCGGACCCACTTCTCTGTTGCAGTACTTATTTGCAGTTTGGAAGATGTTAGAGATGGTTGACACCCAGGTTGCTGGAATGTAGTCCCTTTCCTTGCTAGTTTGTCAGCTCTCTAATTTCCGAAAATGTTGACATGTCTGGGGATCCATAAACCATCCTTTTTGTCCGAGTCTATGTAGAATTCGTCGGTACTTTAGTGTTCTTGGGCAATACGTTTCGGTATTACTTGATAGGTTATTTAATAGCTGCCTGGGAATCAACCAAAAAAACTGTGTTTATAGGATGGTTGATCTGCTCTAGCTCCTTAGCTGCGGACAAGACTGCAGGCAACTTCACCGTCGTAATTGCTGAGAGGTGCAGCCACTGGGAGAAACTCCTCAAATTGTCGACAAAAGCAGCCTGCTCCTGTTTCCCTGTTCGTGGTATCGAGGATCCATCGGTGTATACGGGAAGCCATTTATTCAAAGGATAGTCTTCGGCTATGATTCGATTTGCTGCTATTTCTAACTCAATGGGTAGCGATTTCTGTTTTGTAAGCTGATGGTTTCTTAGGTCGAACTTAGCTGGTTGGTTGGAAATTGGTTGAAATTAATCACGTAACGTGTCGTTCTACACAGAGCTGCACATAATCACGTAACTTGTCGTTCTACACAGAGCTGCACATAATCACGTAACGTGTCGTTCTACACAGAGCTGCATATAATCACGTAACTTGTCGTTCTACACAGAGCTGCACATAATCACGTAACGTGTCGTTCTACACAGAGCTGCACATAATCACGTAACTTGTCGTTCTACACAGAGCTGCACATAATCACGTAACTTGTCGTTCTACACAAAGCTGCACATAATCACGTAACGTGTCGTTCTACACAGAGCTGCACATAATCACGTAACGTGTCGTTCTACACAGAGCTGCACATAATCACGTAACTTGTCGTTCTACACAGAGCTGCAAATAATCACGTAACGTGTCGTTCTACACAGAGCTGCACATAATCACGTAACTTGTCGTTCTACACAGAGCTGCACATAATCACGTAACGTGTCGTTCTACACAGAGCTGCACATAATCACGTAACTTGTCGTTCTACACAGAGCTGCACATAATCACGTAACTTGTCGTTCTACACAGAGCTGCACATAATCACGTAACGTGTCGTTCTACACAGAGCTGCACATAATCACGTAACGTGTCGTTCTACACAGAGCTGCACATAATCACGTAACTTGTCGTTCTACACAGAGCTGCAAATAATCACGTAACGTGTCGTTCTACACAGAGCTGCACATAATCACGTAACTTGTCGTTCTACACAGAGCTGCACATAATCACGTAACGTGTCGTTCTACACAGAGCTGCACATAATCACGTAACGTGTCGTTCTACACAGAGCTGCACATAATCACGTAACGTGTAGTTATTTACAGATCTGCACATAATCACACAAGTGTGTCATTCCACGTGAGCTACACGTAATCCTAATATGTGTTAGTCTTACACATATTCACGCAATGTGATAATTAATACAAACCTAAGCTACAAACAACGCTTTGGTCTATATTAAGATTCCCGTCGTTCATTCGTTCTTTGTCGTCTTTCCACAGGTAGTTTTATAAATAATGTTAGTCTCCGTAAATGCACTTATTTCAACTTGGTATTGGTTTCCATCGCAATGCAGCGTGTCATTAACTTCCTTCCGGCTTAAAATGTTGTAATACAAGTGTTGTCAAAGTAAGGTGAACGCGTAAAGTTGTTCTACAGGAACTGTTGAACTTAGAGATTTGAATACGAATGACTGCCAGTACCCAATGAATGTGCAAATTTATTCTTTGATTAGCATTGCTAATTCCCACCTGCAAAATTGATTATGGGGTTTCATCTTGGAATAGGGGTATTAGCATTTTGATTATAGCGATCTTAAGTTTACACATACAGTAAATGCATTTTCCTGGCTTATATGCCCTGTATCTAGGAATGCAGTCGGCGGTGAGGGCAATGAGAGCCTAGCGCATTACCGAAACGAGAACCTCTATTAATTAACTCCTTTAATGCCTTTAATTAATGCCTTCTATTTGTTTTTACAATTTAAAATCAAGTAATATAAAAAACAATTTTTTAAGATCAGTTCCTTCTTAGGTTACCCATTAACATTTTTTGCTTCTCCGGCCACAGAATAACACCGACATTACACAACATCTCACCAAACGAACTTAAAGTTCCCACTTGGTATTCGCTCCATTTTAGTATCGGTTTATTTTATTTTGCTTGACTAAAATCTCCTTTCTGTCCTCGGCGTGGGGCCAGGGGATTCATTCCAATGAAACACAATATGTATAATGGAAGGATGTAAATAGAAGAGGGAAGTACCGGATGTAATAAAGAAGAAGAAAATACGTTAAGATGTTTTGCGATGCTAGAACTATATAGGAATTAGGATTTATGTTAATACAAGAATGTCATATTATTTCAAAATTTCATATGCTATATATTTTCATATTTCTATCGAAAACTGAGATAGAGAATTACTGTGTTTTTCTAATATGGGGTTTACAAATGGAAGTAAAAAGTCTTATTTATAAACCCAATAAAAACAATGCTATATACAGTTACATAAGCACTATAATTTCTTCTGTACGGAGAACGAGGGGGTTTGGAGAGGGGCGATTTTGTAGAGGTTTTCTGGCGCCGTATAGCTGTACGATTAATCTCGCTCTACGAAGAAAATTTGAAAGAAACAAATTTTAAAAAAATGTGCTACACACAATATTTAAAACTTAAAAATATTATAAAAGGTTTTTGGAAAAATAGAGTATACAATACTTAGAGGAAAGTCTAAAGCATTATAGGATTTATTGTTTGACTATTTAAGGTGATATTTACCCACTTTGCCCCGGATAGTTGACAAGTCGGATAACACAGATTCTCGCAAAAGTCGAGTGTAGAGTGTACGATAAACTACTGAAGTGTATGGAAACGTGGCATATATCATGGGAAAAGCCACTTGTAATGTGTTATCAGTTGATGTAAAAATATAAAAAGACGTTTATACATACAGTATATCCAATTAGAAAAGTTATGTTTTGCAGAAGTCGTTAAGTGTTTAAGCGCTAGCGGTATGCTTCTTTGCCACCGTTCCCCTTGGTACTTTAAGTACCCAATGGGCTTTTCTATTTCTGCACATTTTGCTTTAAACTTTTCCCACCTGTTACAAAGACGAAGTTGCTCTTGGAGTGGTAAAAAAATCGAAAACGTATTTTCACGTCGTAAGGGCATACCTGAGGGAAACCTATGTACTTACTCTGTATATTTTGTCGACTATCTTGGTTATCCCGGAACCAAGATATATATAAACATCCTCAAAGTTGTTGCTTCAGAGACAACAAAAAATCATATATCTCCTTCTAAATATAAAGATTTTTTGTTGCTTCTGAGAATGTTTTGGTTGCCTCTAAGGATTCTTCCTTTTTGCCTCTGTGGATATTGATGTTGCTTCTGTGGATGTTTGATTTTTGACTTTGTGTATGATTTTTTACCTATGCGAATGTTTGATTTTACCTCTAAGGATGTATTTTGTAGTCTCAGAGGATGTTTGTTATTTGCCTATGAGGATATATTTTGTTAACATTGAAGAATATTTTTGTTGTCTCTTAGGATGTTTGCTTTTTGCCTTTGAAGATGTTTTTTTTTGTTGCATGAAGTGAAATATTTTTGTTACCTCTGGCGTTTGCTTTTCAACAGAAATGTACATACGGGTACTAAAAAATATTTTTAAAGGTGTTTGTTGATTCACCACAGTTTGTTCTAAAACTATGATAATATATTTAATATTTTTACATTTACTATAGGCTATGTTTTATCAAATGATAATATAAAAGTAGAAATTTCAGTAAAACCTGTATCAGATTAGATCGAATCAAAGCGACTAATGATTGTATGTGGATACTAGTGAACGAAATACGGTGATAAAATATGAATTGTTCCATTGTGAAAGCAATTATGTACATCTATTGAGCGATTGGGAAACAGATATAACTGAAATTGATTATTAATTATGAGTGATGGTAGATATAAATTTCAAATATATATATATATATATATGTATTTAATATTTAGACATATATTTAAAATATAAATAAATAAATAAATCTTACCGTAAAAAACCTTGAGTATTCACAATATTTTTCGTATCGAAATGCGTTCGCTAAACGTTATCCGGTATATATATATATATATATATATATATATATATATATATATATATCGCCAATTAACATGTAAAAAACGATTTTCACGTTGTGCTTTTTTTTGATTATGTAGAAATAGGTTTTTTATGGACTGCGACTTGAAACTTTGTTTCTTTACTTTTACAAAGTTAGGACCTGTCCGTGATTAATGACACTATGTGTCGAGGCGGACCCTCGATAAAGCTTTGTTAACTTGGTAGAATTTAAACTTACAAAAAGACACAACTGAAGACAGAAAAACAAATGGGAAAAAAGGTTATAGGTTACGTGATAGAACAGATTTTGTAACATAGGTAATGTTATTTAATTTATATTAAATGGAATTATTTAATAAAAAAGTAACTAAAATAAAGTTTGTTTTCGTTGGTTTTGGTAGTAATATAATTAATTTGTTTAAAAATAAATTTCTTCTTCAATCATATATCAACCTAGTGTATATTTGGCCCAATCTGTTCACTGTCACTGCAATACAATATTAATCCATGACAAGACAAATTCCGTAGTTATACAGTTGCTAACATGTATAAAAGTTTCGCTTTGTGAAGGAAAGGAAATAGAGTTTCGAGACAAAGTTAAGCCTTCGCTCCTTCCATTCCTTGTTTAGCCCTTCGCCATTAATTTCACTTAATCTTGGCTCAACCCGATTCCCTCTATAAATTTATTTTGCTTTTCGCTTTACGAACACTGTTTACTTGCTGCAAAGTGTTGCGCTTGCCAAGAAAAAAACTGCCGCTACAGGACTTCGGTAATTATAAAAACTATTTGTTTGTCGTAAGGGGCAAACTAATCAATAGTGACGGCTTTAATGAATATACATAATTACATATTAATTGCTTTGTAATAGTTTGCTTCCTCAAGTCGGGTTAAATACGAGCTTTTTAAATTAATGCAAGATGATTTTCAAGTTTTTAATGATTTTGATATATAGGTGGGGATAACCTGGAAAAATGAAATTCTTACATTTAGAATAATGATTTCCCCTGGTTGAATCGTATTTTTGGATGGCAAAGCTCTTTTACTCTCTACTAATAAAAATGGTACTTTAAATGTACTAAATGGTACTTTAAATGTACTAAATGTTACTTTAAAACTACTATCTGATACAATAGTTAAGTGCTATTTGGGTTTTTGTTTTTTTTTTGTAATTTATTATGATGAATTGATAGTAATAGTAGACCCAACTTTGTTTTTTTACCACGTACCAAGTGATGTAAAAATTTGTTTAAAAAATAAGTAAATTCCTACATAAATCAACAAAAGGTTTTTATTTTAGTTTACCTTTATTTTATAATGACAATTAATATAAATATGTATTTACATATATATACAAAGCGAATTTCTTGCAATTTCCATTTTCCTATTTATAAAGTATATAGTGTTGGCATATGTTTTGTTTATTACTATATATTTCCTTTGTTTTTTTTGTTTCTGATTTATGAAGCTAATGATGGTCTACAATTTCTCATTCTATTCATTTATTGTTAATAATGCTATCTCTTATAATTGCATAACCATTTTTAGGTAATTGATTTCTAGTGATGGGAAAGTTGACTCAGTACTGAAATGCTGGATTTCGAATATGTAGTTCTTCAGTCCTTCTATGTATGGTGTTGTACTAATATTGTTTGTTATGCTTTTTTCATTGCTTGCATTGTTTTAGTTTCTTTTCGCTTTCGTTTCGCATTGTCCGTTTGTGAAGCAAGGTTCGATACCGTCAATCCAGTTTGTTTATTTTATTCTCTTCATTCTTTTTTTAATCCTTAAGCATTATTAATGTTGTTGTATAGTAACCTAGCCGACAATTTAAGGTTGTATCAAGGAGGTTTCCGTGACAACCAAATATGGGCATGAGAAACATTATTATACATCTTTGAAAAATACATTCCAAGCTATGGGAAGTTGGTTCAGTGCCAAAGCGTAATACTTTGAACAATCCGACCTAGAGACCTCAAAATGTTTATGATGTAATTATTGATAAACATGTATTAACATCAATTTTCATCTACTATAAGTTAAATAAAAACGTATTTTATTAACGATTGAAGGTTTGTGCAATATATATATATATATATATATATATATATATATATATATATATATATATATATTATATTCAATATTGTGATATATTTTCTTGTAATATAGTTAATAAAATAAATAATATATAGTTAATAAAATTACAAGATTATTTAAAGAAACAAATTTACAAATTACATATAAAACTGATAATAAAATTAAAAATTTAATAAACAATAACAAAAATCAAAATAATTTGCACAAAAGAAATGGAGTGTATAATACAAAATGTCAAACTTGAAATAAATTATATGTAGGACAAACAAAAAAGAAATTAAAAGAAAGATACAAAGAACATTTAAACGCTTATATCAAACCAAACATATACAAATCAAATTTAGCTACGCATTGTGTTAATAATGGACACGAGTTTCCGGAAATAGAAAATATGAAATTAATAAAAGAATTAAATAAAGGATTAAAAATTAATATATTTGAAACATTGGAAATTTATAAGCATAGTTAAAGACAAATTAATTGATGAACAAATTCAAGTGAGATCAAGGCACCAAACTATTTATAAGGTCATTGATGTTATAGAAACAATTACATAAAGTGCAATACTTATAAACATATGGTCGTTTGTATCACATATGATTTAATTTTGTAAAAATATTTTATTAGATAATTATTTTCCTGAAGATGCTGCTACTATTTTATCGGCGAAAAGTTTTGAATAAATATATTCATTAAAAGTATTCTTGTTTTTGAAATATTTTATTTTATTAAATATATATATATATATATATATATATATATATATATATATATATATATATATATATATATATATATATATATATATATATATATATATATGGAGAGTGTGAACTAATGGAAGGAATTTAAAATAGAGGAATTCAGTAGCCGTAGGGTGGGGTGGCTTAATTAAAAATTAAGCTTGACATTTTTAGATATTGGCCCGTCCGCCTGTTGGCCCATACTTGAATTCGACCGCTCGGCTGGCTTGGACCATCTATTCACATACACACCCTGTGCTGCAGGCAGTGCGACTAAAATAAACGGTGTAGCACGTTTGCCTATTCAACGCCGTAACTTTCCCTTTTGACAGGTTTCAAAATTTTTGTTTGTGTAATAAATAGTTTTGAAAGTTGTTGCACAAAATAACTAGACTTAGTGCCAATCTACAGTATAATGGCGAAACACATGGTGATTACTTTGTTCTCAGTTAGTGTATACGTTGTCCCATGATAAATATATATATTCCAATGCGGAGTCTCAAACAATAGGAGCACCCACACATATGTGGTTTCAGCATTGTTTTTGTGGAGGCGTACATGAATTACTATAATCGTTGATAAAAATGAACATCACACCCAAATTTAGCACTTCATGACTCTATACAAAGCTGCACATAATTACTGAATGTGTCGTTATACAGAGAACACATAACCACGTCATACATATCCCTTTATACAGAGCTACAGAGTGACATAATCATTGAATGTGTCAATAAACAAGGAACACATCACTAAATTTGTCACTCTATACAAAGCTGTAGATAATCACTGAATGTGTCGTTATACAGGGAACACATAACCACGTCATACATATCCCTTTATACAGTACTACCGAGTGACATAATCATTGAATGTGTCAATAAACAAGGAACACATCACTAAATTTGTCACTCTATACAAAGCTGTAGATAATCACTGAATGTGTCGTTATACAGTGAACACATAACCACGTCATACATATCCCTTTATACAGTACTACCGAGTGACATAATCATTGAATGTGTCAACAAACAAGGAACACATCACTAAATTTGTCACTCTGTACAAAGCTGCACATAATCACTGAATGTGTCGTTATACAGTGAACACATAACCACGTCATACATATCCCTTTATACAGTACTACAGAGTGACATAATCATTGAATGTGTCAATAAACAAGGAACACATAATCATTAAATTTGTCACTCTATACAAAGCTGCACGTAATCAATGAATGTGTTTATGTACGGGGAATAATTAATCACGTAACGTACGTATGTTAGAGATGGTTGACACCCAGGTTGCTGGAATGTAGTCCCTTTCCTTGCTAGTTTGTCAGCTCTCTAATTTCCGAAAATGTTGACATGTCTGGGGATCCATAAACCATCCTTTTTGTCCGAGTCTATGTAGAATTCGTCGGTACTTTAGTGTTCTTGGGCAATACGTTTCTGTATTACTTGATAGGTTATGGATAGCTGCCTGGGAATCAACCAAAAAAACTGTGTTTATAGGATGGTTGATCTGCTCTAGCTCCTTAGCTGCGGACAAGACTGCAGGCAACTTCACCGACGTAATTGCTGAGAGGTGCAGCCACAGGGAGAAACTCCTCAAATTGTCGACAAAAGTAGTTTCCGCATTTATCTGGTCATTTTCATTGCATCGAATTATATCCACGTAATATATCACTCTATAAAAAGCTGCACATAATCAATGAATGTGTCGTTATACAGAGAACACATAACCACGTCATACATATCCCTTTATACAGAGCTACAGAGTGACATAATCATCGAATGTGTCAATAAACAAGGAACACAAAATCACTAAATTTGTCACTAAATTCTTGAATGGAATGGTCAAGTGCCGGACATGCAGCGAGATGATCTGCGTCCATTGTAGTGTAGCCGCTAGTTCACAATGTGGTGTTGGGAGAACTTTGATGCGATTTAGATGGGCTGCCAGGTAATCATGGCCTGTTTTCATGCGGAATGCAGCAACAGCAACAGCTCACGGGAGATTGTCTCTAACAGGCTCAGGGGTGACAAGGCTATCCCATATTTTACCAGTTGCCTCTATGCAGGTTAAATGCTGTCGGATCCACTTCTCTGTTGCAGTACTTATTTGTAGTTTGGAAGATTTTAGAGATGGTTAGCACCCTGGTTGCTGAAGTGTAGTCCCTTTCCTTCCTAGTTTATCAGCTCTTTCATTTCCGAAAATGTTGGCATGGCTGGGGATCCATTGAAGTTTGATAAGCCATCCTTTTTGTCCGAGTGTATGTAGAATTCGTCGGCACTTAAGTGTTCTCGGGCAATATGTTTCTGTATTATTAGATAGGTTATGGATAGCTGCCTGGGAATCAACCAAAAAAATTGTGTTTACAGGCCGGTTGATCTGCTCTAGCTCCTGCGGCCAAGAATGCAGCAACGTCACCGTCGTAATTGCCGAGAGATGCACCCACTTTGAGAAACCCCTCAAATAGTCGACAAAAGTAGCCTGCTCCTGTTTCCCTGTTCGTGGTATCGAGGACCCATCGGTGTATACGGGAAGCCATTTATTCAAAGGATAGTCTTCGGCTATGATTCGATATTCTGCTTTTTTGAAATTAATCACGTAACGTGTCGTTCTACACAAAGCTCTACATAATCACTGATAATATCACTATATAAGAAACACATAATCACGTAACGTGTCGTTCTACACAGAGCTGCATATAATCACACAAGCGTGTCATTCCACGGGAGCTACACGTAATCCGTATATGTGTTAGTCTACATAATTTTACACATATTCGCGCAATGTGCTAATTCATACAAACCTAAGCTACAAACAACGCTTTGGTCTATATTAAGATTCATTTCATTCACGCGTTCGTGGTCGTCTTTCCACAGGTAGTTTTATAAATAATGTTAGACTCCATAAACGCCCTTATTTCAACTTGGTATTGGTTTTCATCGCAATGCAGCGTGTCATTAACTTCCTTCCGGGTTAAAATGTTATAATACAAGTGTTGTCAAAGTAAGGTGAACGCGTAAAGTTGTTCTATAGGAACTGTTGAACTTAGAGATTTGAATACGAATGACTGCCTGTAACCATTTAATGTGCAAATTTATTCTTTGATTAGCATTTCTAATTCCCACCTGCAAAATTGATTATGGGGTTTCATCTTGGAATAAGGGTTTTAGCATTGTGATTATAGCGATCTTAAGTTTACACATACAGTAAATGCATTTTCCTGGCTTATGTGCCCTGTATCTAGGAATGCAGTCGGTGGTGAGGGCAATGAGAGCCTAGCGTATTACCGAAACGAGAACCTCTATTTATTAACTCCTTTTAAATGCCTTTTATTTGTTTTTACAATTTAAAATCAAGTAATATAAAAAACAATTTTTTAAGATCAGTTCCTTCTTAGGTCAACAATTAACATTTTTTGCTTCGTTACTTTTTATTAAACAATTACAATTAAAAAGTATATTATTAACGGTTTTTAAATTTGAAGACGATAAATATAAGGGGAGTGTGTACTAATGGAAGGAATTGAAGATGATGGCATAATGTCATTGAAATGCGTTTAAGTTTTTATAATTGTGAGTTGTATATATTTCTTTTGTTTATTTAAAAAAATATCTTATTAAAGACTGAAAGTTTGAATAGATGTATATATATATATATATATATATATATATATATATATATATATTTGTAGATTATGCAACACTGTTTTCTTGTGTACACTTATCACTTTCACTTATTAAGACTTTCACTTAAAATTCTTGTTTAAGTACATAAGTGAAAGTGATATATATAAAGAGAAGAGAGTGTGAACTAATAGTAGGAACTAAATAATATTGAGATACAATTTTTATAACAAAGAAGTCATTGTGAAATAAAACTAAAACTATATTATACGTGGAGTAATACTCGATATTAAAACAGCTGTAAATATTCTTTTAACATTTTTTTTATCGGTAATGTTACCAGACCACGTCTTCATCAGGTTCCTTCTTCGTTTCGAAGTCGAGCAATCTTCAAAGAAACTTGCACGTTTGGCACAGTTGTTGTTTACAATCGATTTTTTCCATTATTGAACCAATCCTAAGACATATTTGTCCAGGAGTGCCTCCTTCTTCCGATGGTCCTTTCTCCACCATCCAGCACTTGATACTTAGCTGTCCATTCTGTTCACCTCACATTATGTGTCCCAAGAATTCTAATTTTCGCTTTTCATCTCTTTCTCAAAGTCTCCACGTTTGTAATAATTTTCCTTTCAAGCAAATTTCAATGTATAAGGATCATCCACATTTCAAATGCCTCTCTGTATATCTAACGTCCTCAACCTAAACGTCTCCGGTCACAGAATAACACCGACATTACACAACATCTCACCAAACGAACTTTAAGTTCCCACTTTGTATTCGCTCCATTTTAGTATCGCTTTATTTTATTTTGCTTGACTAAAATCTCCTTTCTGTCCTCGGCGTGGGGTCAGGGGATTCATTCCACACAATATGTATAATGGAAGGATGTAAATAGAAGGGGGAAGTACCGGATGTAATAAAGAAGAAGAAAATACGTTAAGATGTTTTGCGAGGCTAGAACTATATAGGAAGTAAGATGTATGTTAATACACGAATGTCATATTATTTCAAAATTTCATATGTTATATATTTTCATATTTCTATCGAAAACTGAGACAAAGAATTACTGTGTTTTTCTAATATGGGGTTTACAAATGGAAGTAAAAAGTCTTATTTATAAACCCAATAAAAACAATGCTATATACAGTTACATAAGCACTATAATTTCTTCTGTACGGAGAACGAGGGGGTTTGGAGAGGGGCGATTTTGTAGAGGTTTTCTGGCGCCGTATAGCTGTACGATTAATCTCGCTCTACGAAGAAAATTTGAAAGAAACAAATTTTAAAAAAATGTGCTACACACAATATTTAAAACTTAAAAATATTATAAAAGGTTTTTGGAAAAATAGAGTATACAATACTTAGAGGAAAGTCTAAAGCATTATAGGATTTATTGTTTGACTATTTAAGGTGATATTTACCCACTTTGTCCCGGATAGTTAACAAGTCGGATAACACAGATTCTCGCAAAAGTCGAGTGTAGAGTGTACGATAAACTACTGAAGTGTATGGAAACGTGGCATATATGATAGGAAAGGACACATCTACTGTGCTATCAGTTGATGTAAAAATATAAAAAGACGTTTATACATACAGTATATCCAATTAGAAAAGTTATGTTTTGTAGAAGTCGTTAAGTGTTTGAGCGCTAGCGGTATGCTTCTTTGCCGCCGTTCCCCTTGGTACTTTAAATACCCAATGGGCTTTTCTATCTCTGCAAATTTTGCTTTGAACTTTTTCCACCTGTTACAAAGACGAAGTTGCTCTTGGAGTGGTAAAAAAATCGAAAACGTATTTTCACGTCGTAAGAGCATAAAATGTAAAGAGCTTCCTGAGGGAAGCATATGTACTTACTTCGTATATTATGTCGACTATCTTGGTTATCCCGGAACCAAGATATATATAAACAACCTCAAAGGTGTATCTTCAGAGACAACAAAAAATCATATATCTCCTTCTAAATATAAAGATTTTTTGTTGCTTCTGAGAATGTTTTGGTTGCCTCTAAGGATTCTTCCTTTTTGCCTCTGTGGATATTGATGTTGCTTTTGTTGATGTTTGATTTTTACCTTTGTGTATGATTTTTTACCTATGCGAATATGTGATTTTTGCCTCTAAGGATGTATTTTGTAGTCTCAGAGGATGTTTGTTATTTGCCTATGAGGATATATTTTTTGACATTGAAGAATATTTTTGTTGTCTCTGAGGATGTTTGCTTTTCGCCTTTGAGGATGTTTTTTTGTTGCATGAAGTGAAATATTTTTGTTACCTCTGGCGTTTGCTTTTCATCAGAAATGTATATACGGGTACTAAAAAATATTTTTAAAGGTGTTTGTTGAGTGGCCACAGTTTGTTCTAAAACTATGATCATTTATTTAATATTTTTACATTTACCATAGGCTATGTTTTATCAAATGATAATATAAAAGTAGAAATCTCAGTAAAACCTGTATCAGATTAGATCGAATCAAAGTGACTAATGATTGTATGTGGATACTAGTGAACGAAATACGGTGATAAAATATGAATTGTTCCATTGTGAAAGCAATTATGTACATCTATTGAGCGATTGGGAAACAGATATAACTGAAATAGATCATTATTTATGAGTGATGGTAGATATAAATTTCAAATATATATATATATATATATATATATATATAGATATTTATTTAATATTTAGATATATATTTAAAATATAAATAAATAAATAAATCTTACCGCAAAAAACCTTGAGTATTCACAATATTTTTCGTATCGAAATGCGTTCGCTAAACGTTATCTGGTATATATATATATATATATATATATATATATATATATATATATATATATATATATATCGCCAATTAACATGTAAGTGCTTTTCCACGTAGTGCTTTTTTTTGATTATATAGAAATAGGTTTTTTATGGACTGCGACCTGAAACGTTTGTTTCTTTACTTTTACAAAGTTAGGAACTGTCCGTGATTAATGACACTATGTGTCGAGGCGGACCCTCGATAAAGCTTTGTTAACTTGGTAGAATTTAAACTCACAAAAAGACACAACTAAAGACAGAAAAACAAATGAGAAAATTAAAGGTTTTCGCGATCCAACGCCGCCATTAAATATTCCGTCGCTGATTTCACTACTAGCATGTTATAGATATACTTACAGAAGAACATGGCTTACAGTAGTTTCTAGTTTACTAGAACAAGTATTGAAAAAACCTTTTAGTCAATAAAATTTCCTACTTAAACTAATAAAGAAACATTTTATTGAATTATTACAATTGTATAAATAAAGTAACATAATCTATACGTTAAACAGCTGTTCCACCACATAACCTGATTATATTTATTTATATTTCTTTAAATCCCACTATAATAAATTCCATACGGTTATAATAAGTTATATATTTTTGCTTTCACTTTTTATGTACATTTTTAAAACCTATTTCAATTAATTTAATGTAGGCTTTTTATTATTATTGTTCTGTTATTATTAACTTTATTTTCTTGATTCTATTAAAACCTATTACCAACAATCTTCAAACGAAATACTGTTAGATTTTTCCTATCTTATCTTGTACAAATGTTCAAACGTTAATAAAATATTTTTTATTCATCCACTCAAGTTCAAATACATGTTTTTATATTTGAAGTGGATGACACTTGATGTTAATATAGTTTAAAAGAAATGATAATTCCTTGATTAAATGTAATTAATTAGTTGTAGTTTTAAGGGAGAAAAACTGGTCACAAAAGAATTAAGGTATGCAACATAATTATTTTGTCCCATTTAGCTTAAAATAAATGATAACATATGATTTCATAAAATATCTGGTTGTTTGTTATAGGTTACGTTGTAGAGCAGCTGTTTTAACATAGGTAATGTTTCTTTATTTATATTAAATGCAATTATTTAATAAAAAAGTAAGTAAAGTAAATTTTGTTTTCGTTGGTTTTGGTAGGAATATAATTAATTTTTTTTAAAATAAATTTCGTCTACAATCGTATCTTAACTGAATGTGTATTTGGCCCAATCTGTTCACTGTCACTGCAATACAATATTAATCCATGACACGACAAATTCCGTAGTTATACAGTTGCTAACAATGTATAAAAGTTACGCCTTGTGTAGGAAAGGAAATAGAGTTCCGAGACAAAGTTAAGCCTTCGCTCCTTCTATCCCTTGTTTAGTCCTTCGCCATTAATTTCACTTAATCTTGACTCAGCCCGATTCCCTCTATAAATTTATTTTGCTTTTCGCTTTACGAACACTGTTTACCTGCTGCATTGCTGTTGTGTGTAAAGTGTTGCGCTTGCCAAGAAAAAAACTGCCGCTACAGGACTTCGGTAATTATAAAAACTATTTGTTTGTCGTATGGGGCAAACTAATCAATAGGGACGGCTTTATGAATATACATAATTACATATTAATTGCTTTGTAATAGTTTGCTTCCTGAAGTCGGGTTAAATACGAGCTTTTTAAATTAATGCAAGATGATTTTCAAGTTTTTAATGATTTTGATATATAGGTGGGGATAACCTGGAAAAATGAAATTCTTACATTTAGAATAATGATTTCCCCTGGTTGAATCGTATTTTTGGATGGCAAAGCTCTTTTACTCTCTACTAATAAAAATGGTACTTTAAATGTACTAAATGGTACTTTAAATGTACTAAATGTTACTTTAAAACTACTATCTGATACAATAGTTAAGTGCTATTTGGGTTTTTGTTTTTTTTTGTAATTTATTATGATGAATTGATAGTAATAGTAGACCCAACTTTGTTTTTTTACCACGTACCAAGTGATGTAAAAATTTGTTTAAAAAAAAACTAAATTCCTACATAAATCAACAAAAATTTTTTATTTTAGTTTACCATTATTTTATAATGATAATTAATATAAATATGTGTTTACATATATATACAAAGCGATGTTCTTGCAATTTCCATTTTCCTATTTATAAAGTATATAGTGTTGGACTATTTTTTGTTTATTACTATATATTTCCTTTGTTTTTGTTTTGTTTCTGATTTATGAAGTTGTTGATGGTCTACAATTTCTCATTCTATCCATTTATTGTTAATATTGCTTTCGCTTATAATTGCATAACCATTGTTAGGTAATTGATTTCTAGTGATGGGAAAGTTGACTCAGTACTCAAATGCTGGATTTCGAATATGTAGTTCTTCAGGCCTTTCTATGTATGGTGTTGTACTAATTTTGTTTGTTATGCTTTTTTTCATTGCTTGCATTGTTTTAGTTTCTTTTCGCTTTCGTTTCGCATTGTCCGTTTGTGAAGCAAGGTTCGATACCGTTAATCCAGTTTGTTTATTTTATTCTCTTCATTCTTTTTTTAATCCTTGAGCATTTTTAACAATATTGTATAGTAACCTTGCCGACAATTTAAGGTTGTATCAAGGAGGTTTCCGTGACAACCAAATGTGGGCATGAGAAACATTATTATACATCTTTGAAAAATACATTCCAAAGTCCAAGCTATGGAAAGTTGGTTTAGTGCCAAAGCGTAATACTTTGAACAATCCAACCTAGAGACGCCAAAATTTTTATGATTTAATTAAAAAAAAATTATTTCAACCTGATCAGATGAATAAAAACGTATTTTATTAACGATTGAAGGTTTGTGCAATATATATATATATATATATATATATATATATATATATATATATATATATGTGGAAAGTGTGAACTAATGGAAGTAATTTAAAATAGAGGAACACAGTAGCCGTAGGGTGGGTCGGCTTAATTAAAAATTAAGCTTGACATTTTTAGATATTGGCCTGTCCGCCTGTTGTCCATACTTGAATTTCGACCGCTCGGATGGCTTGGACCATCTATTCACATACACACCCTGTGCTGCAGGCAGTGCGACTAGAATAAACGCTGTAGCACGTTTGCCTATTCAACGCCGTAACTTTCCCTTTTGACAGGTTTCAAAATCGACAACTCAAGTTACAACAGAAACAATTTGCTTGTGTAATAAATAGTTTTGTATGTTGTTGCACAAAATAACTAGACTTAGTGCCAATCTACAGTATAATGGCGAAACACATGGTGATTACTTTGTTCTCAGTTAGTGTATACGTTGTCCCATGATAAATATATATATTCCAACAACAGGAGCACCCACACACATGTGGTTTCAGCATTGTTTTTGTGGAGGCGTACATGAATTACTATAATCGTTGATAAAAATGAACATCACACCCAAATTTAGCACTTCATGACTAGAGCCTAAAAGATTAGTTTTTATTATTGAAAGATTATCAAAAGTAGTATTGCATACTGTTTTAATAATCATGTGTGAAAGAAATATGGATATGAAAATAAAAATACACACCTGCCGCAACATCCTGTCGCGACTTCGAGAGTAATAGAAGTAAATTTACATCTATCTATCTATCTATCTATCTATCTATATATATCAAGAGTCTCGTTACGGGTGCGATCGAATCAATCCCGTGCAAATGTATACAGTTATATCGAGCGATAAGAAGTAGTCACTTCAAAAATCGGTAACCAGAATATCCCTCTCAAAGCTAAATATTTCCTGAAATCAATTCACATTAACAATAATCTCTTATTACAAACAATATCCGATCATAAATGAGGCACGTAAAGTAATTGTGATAGCGAAATGTATTGTGATACGGTATCATCATAAATGTATTCCCTTGTTAGAGTCAAATTGTGCCACATCCTTCAAGTTTTGAGACATGATTGTATAAAACATAATATATGAATAATAAAACCAACTGCTGCCCAGGCCCTTTTCATAGATAATAATCCTTGATCTAGCTTCATTGCTTGGCTGAATTTGTGCTCACAAGCTTTAACCATTTGTCCCGTCTTCAGAATCTATCAGCAAAGGTTGATACTATAACTTTTCGTCACTCGTAAAGCTTCTTATTATAAGCCACCAACTCGTAGGAGTTTAGAAACTCTTGATAACAGGGCTTTTTCATAATTCAAGTTGTGACTGGGCTCTAACGTGACCATTTTAACATATTCATGAATTACACACACACACACACACACACATATATATATATATATCGCAATATGTATTCTTGTGTTTAATAAAGAACTAAGTCAAAATAAAAATACAAGAATTATAATTGAATTTACAATTCAAAGCTTTTCGTTGGCTAACAGTACCAACATCATCAGGAATATTAAACAATTAAAATTAACATATATGTAAATTAGATCAAATAAATAGCTATGCCAAACCAATTAAAATGTTGTTAAACTTTTATTTTGCTGTCCTAACATTATCAAATTTAGATTTTATTTGTATTTGTTCATTTATCAACTCATTATTTGTATTATATTTATGTATTTAGTTAATATATATATATATATATATATATATATATATATATATATATATTAACTAATATAACAATGTGTTTTTTAAAACCATGGACGCGATATAGGAGAGACAGTATATACTTGCCTAACATATAGTATATAAGGAAGAAAGTTGGCCAATATTACTTATAAACTGTCCATTATACCCTTTGTCATTCATTTCCGTAGGCTAAGCAAATCTAAAAAGTGAACAAGCAGAGTGAAATTATTTGGCACTACCGGGAACTGAACTCAAAACGTTTAGGCTAGTAGCCAAGTCCTATACCATTTGTCTACTCAGCCTACCTTTTTAATTAATACTAAATTTTGTATTTTGCTAGCTGACCTGGAGGACTTTAAACCGCCTAACTATGAACATAATAGGTGACCCGACAAACATTGACCTGTCTTACCTATTAAAATTAAATTCGAACAGGAATAAAAAGTCAAATGAATTTGTTTTTCAAAGTATGTTTAATTTAATGTACAGTATTCAATTTATTTTAGGTCATATGTAATCATGTTCTTATATTTACTGAAAAACAGCTACAGACACCTCCCAGCCATTCGCCATCACAGTTACTAAATAAATTTCAAGACGTATTTCTTGGACTTGAGGGTAAAAATAATAACCTAATTTTTATCTTTCTTAAAACAAAACAATTTAGTTTAATTATATATCTATTACATTTAAATAATAAGTTAACACACAAAATATAATCTATATTTAATGTATTTAGTAAGATTTAATTTTTAAATTAATATATTTATTTACTTATAAATTAGAGAACTTTTCCATTCAATAATATTTCAACCTAACATTGCACAGTAAAAAGTATTGTAACTTATGAATAAATACAACTGTTATGTAAACTAACCTAAACACATATAAAAAATCGTTGTATGAAATCTTATTTTCACCTAATTTAAATACAAGCTGTATGTTATAGCGTGATAATCACCATCAATTGGTTATTAGTTGCACCTATTGTATTAATCCCTAATTTAAATTTAAGTGACTGAATACTCTGTCAGAAAAGTAGACGATCTCACTTTTAGTGGATTTTTGTTTTTAAAATATCTACTCGGGTTACAAATATACCACAACCTTCAAGAAATGTATTCAATAACTTTCTAAAGTTCCATGACGATCGAATGAACGGTTCAGGAATGCACAAGGGACATAGAGACAAACATGGATTTTTATTAAAACGAGATAAAGAGAAATGAGGATAAAAAGTTAACAATAAGTCATATGTTGTAAATTAAGAACAAGAGTCCGAAGTGCTACCAATATGATACATTATGACAAAATAATCCTTCCTGGTCTGATATAATTCTTACAAACAAAATTCGTGATGTACAATTA
>JBAIZL010000003.1:67193619-67221119 GCA_036971475.1 Prosapia bicincta | reverse complement strand
GTTTTTACCTTACTTAAGAATAATATTTTGCTATACCTTTATTAAAATTATTTTTTTAACGAACTTTCTCTTAATTCTATGTTATTGATTTATTTCTACTCTTTTTAATGATTGGAAAAATATCTATGAATTTTAATTAATTAATTTTACCACAGGATGGTTTTAATAAATTGAATCACTTTTTGTCATACATTGTTTTAATTCTTTAAATTTGAAATGTTTTTTAAAATTGGTTCTATTACATTGATTTTTACTTTTTCTCAAGATTTAGCACATCTTACATTTATTCTTATAATTAGCAATTAATTTTACATCAAATACATGATAATTGATTTTTGATATTATTACTAAATATTCTTAAAGGTTGTCTAAAATTTCGTTTAAATTATTGTTCCAGCCCTTTAACGTTCATCAGTCCATCCTTGAACAGGCCGTATCTTAAATCAAATTTCATACTTAAGTTTTCTCATATATTCAAATTTGACAAGAAAATAATTTATATTAATTAGTTTTATTGCATGTCCATATAACCATTTCAGGAAAGCAACAGGGGAACTTACTGTTAAGTAATATTGCGTTTGAATATTTCTGTGCTCCCTCATATAATTCTGTTTTCTTCCTATGGGATATATGGACATAGAACCTGTTGAAATTGTGATTATAATTTTGTTTCAAGACTCTCTTGATACTTGTGACATCAACTTTTGAATACTTTTCTTTATTTCTTAATTTGAATTTCAAGTGTATAGACTAATTTTCCCGTTAATTCACTGTAACTCTAATCATTAGCTTTTCATGTTGGATATAAATTACTGGAACAATATTTTATCTTATAACCACCTTTTTTGAAGCTTTTGAAAATAATTTAATTGCTTACATATTTTCTTTATTATAATTTACTTTTTTCATAAATGATGATTTGATTGTTAATACAAAATTTGGTAATTATTCTTTAGCAATTTTATGAATTTAGAAAAAATGGTTTATACTATTAAAATTCAGACTTGCCCGAAAACGTTCACTGTGGTGGTTCCTCTTGTCCCTCGGATGTGGTTCTGACTCCTTGGATCAGCAGCGAAACGCACTAGATCGGTTTAAAGGCCATCTTTAATACTTTTTGACATTTAAAAAAAATAATACAAAGTTCGTTTTCGCGGAAGCGTTGCAAAGCAGGGCATCGTCACGTCCAACAGGGGCTAGTCGTCGTGTTTAGCCACGGAACACCATCTTGGAGACGCCTCTGGATGTCCTAGCCAAAAATACGTCTGTCTCTTTCAAAGTCTCGTCTGCGTCTCTAATACTCCTCGTCGAGCGGTTTCCCACCCTTACAACCAGCCGTGCTTCTGTTTACTTTAGGCAAGCCAGTTCAGACCTGCAAGGGTGGTTGTCTATTATAGTTTCTCTTTTTGTTTGTTTCGTTTTTTAGCCAGGCGTCTTAAGTGTTCCTTTCGGTGCAATTTTTGATAATTTCCTAAACCAATGTCCACTATCATGATTTGAGATGCAGCTACAAACTTGATTGACGTTTCTAACCCTTTCCGTTCGTGAGTTGCGCTACTTTTGACATATTTCTTCTCCCCTCGAGAGTTTATTGCTTTTGAGGCAAATTCACACTCTTTCTTTATTTTTCTCTATTCTTACATAATTTTAATTAAATTATTTTAATTTATTTTGCTTTTAATACAAGAATCTTTTATTTAGCTTTATATTTGAGCTTCGGTGGTTCATTTCTTAAAAAGTTTATACTTACTTTTGTTATTCAATCTAATTTACAATTTATTACATTTTTCTTATGACACTGTTTCAAAAGATTTTGGGCTAGCCGCAATCTTTTGCTTTTTCAACACACACACTGAGATGGCCAAAAAACAGTCTCAAAGGGAAGATTTTGTTTGTGGCAAAATTTTTTACAAATATTAAATTATGAAAGTTTAGAATTGACAACGCTGCTATGAAACGTTGTGAGAAAGCAACGTTGTTATCTGTTTAAGTAAGCAAGGCTGGCCCGAACAGGTCGACTTTGTTCACAAAACGGAGCAAATGCACGAAATTAATTATTTCTTCTAGCTTGTAAGATTTAATATAATTTTTTTTTGTTATTTGTAACAAACCAAAACATAAAAATAAAATATGAAAATAAAAGTTGAAAATAAAATTATAAAACATAAAGTAGAAGAGAATGGTTTTATGATAAGAAGAAAGGAATTAATAAATAAACAGATTATTGTAAACTAACAAATTTAGTAACAAAAGTCTTAAACAATGTAATTAATAAATGGTTAAATACATTTTTAAAGAGATTGAAAAGTGTTCAGTGCAGATATATAATATTTTCCAGTGACTTGAAAGTACAACTTACGAACGGAAAGGGCTAGAACTGTGATTCAAGTTTGTAACAACTTCTTGAATGGTGAAAAAGAATATGGTGTCAAAAAATATTAATGTATTACACCAGAAGTGACTTATATAAAGCCTCAGCGAAAAAACTTTAAAAAATCTAATTCAGATAGATAAATTAAGCCACACTATCATACAAGTCCAAACAGGTCTTGTACAACCGATAAACCAGATAGCGGGAAGGGGTGAGCTCGCTAGCAAGGAATATAGGGGGACTCGGCAACCGGCTTTAGAAGACGACGGACGTGTTCTGTACGAGATCCAGAAAGACAATACAGGATGCTGTTCCGTGGCTGAGGACCACACCAAGCCCAGATGGACGTGAATATGACCTGCTGTCAAACACCCGCGAAATGAGCTACAATTATTTAACAGCATAAAATGTAATAAGTAATAATACAGCTCTAAAATCAATCAATGACGATGGCTGCAGAAAGAAGCCTCCAACAAAACCAGGAAAATCACAGCCATCCCAGTGAGAGCTTTTGGGGCAAGTCTTAATTTTGTTATCATAACCATTTATTAAATATAGTAAAGGTTTTTCTAAATTCATGTAATAAAATTTCAAAATATGTAAAAAATGTATTCTCTTATTGAAAATTAATAATTTAAAGAATATATAAACAATCGACTAATTTTTGAACTCTAATAAAATCATTGATAATGAATTAAAAATAAAATGAAATATCAAGCAAACAAGTTCTATCTTGAGATAAAATATTAGAAATTTAACGTTTTATACAAATTCATGTATTATTCAATAAACTGTTAAACTTGATGCTAAGATCAGACTTACAAACAATTAAGAACTTTATAAGAAATTTAAATTAATGACAAGTGTAAAGAATTGCATATAAAATTACTAGAACTACAAATAACAAAGATTTAGAAGAAATTAAAGTAGAAAATATATAATGATAGAGAAATGGAAATTTTAAGTTATATTTTAATTTTTAAAGCTATTAAAACACAAGTAAGAACAAACGAAAGTTGTTTCAAAATTATTAAACATAACCTGTGGTAAAAGTAGTTATTAAAATTGTATGAAATTTTTCCAACCAGCAACCAGTAAAAAACTAATTAATTAAATTAAAGTCATAAGAAAGTTATAGATATAATTTTAGTGAATCAAAAGTATAAAATATATTTAAACCAATGGTTGGTTTTTGAAAAACAAAGTCCAGGAATTTATTCACTCAACACACCACAGGTACCAGGATTTGGTAAGTCGGTAGCGATCATATTTTGACCGCGGCTATACTAGAGCGTTTCGGCCCTACAGTGTCCATCATCACCAGGCACAAATAGGTAGGTCGTTTAACATGAACTTCGGGGACAAGGTTTCTGCTCCCTAGATGTGTAACATAAAGGTTTTTCCACGGCAACACACACAAATAAATAAATAAATAAATAAATATATATATATATATATATATATATATATATATATATATATGTATTTACTATATGATAATATATATTTACTATAATAATATATATTTACTATATAATATTATTTAATGTGTATATATATATATATATATATAAATATATATATATATATATATATATATATATATATATATATATATATATATATATACCAATTCAAAGGTGGGTAATACAGATGTGAACATAAAAGAAAAGAACACCCGGAGAACGAAAGCAATTATTACCCTTCTTAATAGTATCTTTTGCTATAATTAATGTGTGTGTGTGTTTGTATTTGAGCATAGGCGTGTGCGTGCATGTGTGCGTATGTGCGTGCCAGTGTGCGCGTGGGTTGTATGTGCGTCTGTGTGTGTTTGTGCGTAGGCGTGCTTGAGTATCTGTGTTTGTGTGTGTGTGTGTGTGTGTTTGTATGAGTGTGATAGTGCGTGTTTTAGGACTTATGTGCTTGTGCGTTCGCGCGTGTGTGCTTGTGTGTGTGTGCCCGTGCGTTGGGGTTTGTTTGCATGTGTGTGTGTGCGTGCGTACTTGTGTGCGTATGTGCGGGTGTGTGCGTGAGCGCGTTTGTGTGTGCTCTACGCGTTTGTGGGCATAACTATTTTATATAATAGTCCCTATATAGTACTAAATGCATCCCTATCGAGGGATGGCTACTAAAGATTTTTCCACCTCACCCTTCCCACCGAACCAAGCTTTTCCTTTAAAAGGACGTTTTGTTCAATACGTTCCAATTTTAGCGCAACCATTTCTCATGTTCTCAAAACGATTTCCCTGCAAATTGATTAAAACCCGACGAAGCGTTACACCCCTTTTCTCATTGCTAATTATACCTAAATGCCGATGGGTACATCCACTGTCTTCGAAGAGATTAGATTTTTGCATTAAACTTTTAAACTCAGTTTCAAGCTAATCCGATTCACCGCTATTCGCAATAGAATCGTTTATTCACTTCTTGAAGATTTAAAGATGCATCAGATCGACGCGAAGCCATCAAATAACTTGTCCTTATTGTTTAGCTTTCAATACAAAATATAACTAAATTTTTATACATATACCTTTCCATTTCAAAACAATACGTTTACCTTCTGAAACTCTCTCGACCACTACCTTAGTAAAGTCAAGAGTTAGTATAGAATTTCGGCTTCAGATGAGTAGGACGCCATCAGATAATTTAATAATTCATTGTTGTTTTTTTCAGATGGATCATATATTTAGTAATAGTTTGTTAATATTTGTTTGGTCTCAGATTCCGCTCAGGCCATCATATATTTAATTACTAATTTAACGCCGTTTAATTTTGCTTTGTGTTTATAATAAAATTTCATTAACTTTTCTGCGATTAAATGAATATCATAATCAATATCCTATCTACAAATAATGTTGTAGTGGAACTACATAATAATGTCGGAGAAAAATATCACAATCTAAGTCTATTTGATAATTATTTAGGGTACTTTCCTATTATAAGGATGCTACTAATATAGGTTTGTAGTAACGTTGCATAAAAGTATAACCAACTCTATCCTGACCGGATACTTCATAGCTAAATAAATTCAATTAAATTAACTTGAACCAATACGCAAATTAAAATTACGGAAAACACGCTAAAGTTAGGTTATGTGAGGTTTATTTAGTCGAGTTGGGACTACGTTTTTGGGTGGGCATTAGCAACAGTGCAATGTACTACGTCCAGACATGAATATACCTATAAAGCATCCAGTTAGGATGGATATTTTTGTAATTTTATACAACATTATACGTACCTATGTTAGTGGCCTCCGTATAATATGTAAGTACCTTATTTAGTTTTGTATTTCCTTATTAGATAGATGGTAACCCAGCATTTCTGGAATGTAGTAGACCAGTATTGCATACAAACAAGCTACATATATACTAGTTGTCCCTCAATGTGCCACTATCCAAAGCTACACACAGTCATTTAGTTTTTCACTCCACGGAAAGCTACACATACGTTATTATACGGATGCTACTAATATAGGTACATAGTAATGTTGCATACAATTATAACCAACTCTATCCTGACCGGATACTTCATAGGTAAATAAAATCAAATAAATTAACTTGAACCAATACGCAAATTACCTACGGAAAACACGCTAAAGTTAGGTTATGTTAGGTTTACTTATTCACCTTTGAGTTGGGACTATGTTTTTGGGTGAGCAACAGCGCATTGTACTACGTCCAGACAATAATATACCTATAAAGCATCCAGTTAGGATGGATATTTTTGTAATTTTATACAACATTATACGTACCTATGTTAGTGGCCTCCGTATAATATGTAAGTACCTTATTTAGTTTTGTATTTCTATATTTTATAATTTTCGTATTTTATTCTTACTAGGCCCATATAAATAATAAAATTTTAGTTATAACGAAGCAGCTAAGAATTAGATGAAAAATTATTTTGTAGTAATAAAAAAAAATTAGCACCAAGCCTAATCATAGTTTCATAACATAACCTAAAACATACCATGTCATTTCATAGATTTGCCAACTAAGTTCATAAAAACTACATTTTTTATCCTCATGTAATTCACACTGCTTCAACCTACATCAGTGCCTGATGATGAATCTTTTACACATACCATATATCGGCATTTACTACCACTTCCTTCTAATAGTACGTCATGAAAACTATCCTAAAATGCTTTTTATATATTTAAAAATATGTAATATATTTTTGAAAATAAATACTCACCCGAAAATAACTCGAAAATCACAAAAAAATCTTTACAATTTGACTGTATTATTTACAATGCAAAACACTATTTCTTTTGATTGAACGTAGATGGATGGTAGCCCAACGGATAGTAGCACGTGTAGAATGTAGTCGACGAGTAGTGTAGAATTGGCATCTGTCGTCATCCCAGCCCCGAAATAGACACATATACATAGGAATGAATAGAACCGGTATGATAGGAATATGAATCAATAGGCATTAAGGGGTTAAATTAATATCCTAAACAATATCTTATCTACAAAAAATCTTTTATTGTAATTATTACCTTGTCGAAACAAATAAATATTAATAATGTTACCTAAACCATTATAAAATAGTTTATAACAATATATTATATTATAATTTTAATACAGTAAATCAATTATTATAATCAGTAATGACTACATACATTTCCAAATTGTGTGTAATACAATTCGTGGAATACACATTTGCTACATTTTAAGTTGTATAAAACTCTGCCTCTGCCAGTTAGTCGGGAAAAGGCGCTAAAGGGTTCAAATAAAGGCCGTAATGTACTGTAGGTTGGGTATAACATGTTGCTAGGCTATTTATTATAATCAATATGTTATCTAAATAATAAAGAAATATGAAATACCGTAATAGGAAATGAGCAAAAACAATAAATAGAAAAACATTTAAAACAAAACTGGTATAAATTGGGTAACTAAAACTTTAGAAACGTCTGTCCACAAACACACTCTAGAGACGGACTTCGCAACCAACACGCTATCAGGCATGATCTGGAGTTGGATCCAGTTGTTACGGGGAATCTTCGTATTGGAGGTTTGAAATTATTTAACTTTTATAAAGCCGGAGATATATCTATAGACATAGAGTGCGCGAAGGTGTGAGAGAAAGTTGTGTAAGCCAGCAGGCACTGATAACATGTAAATACAAAAGGTTTCCAATTAGCCGTCTTGTTTCGACGGGTCACGGCTGCAAAAACCTTGGCATAATGTCACCCGCTGAGAAAGACCGCCAGTTTTATGTACGCATTGACAAATATTCTTATTTGGATGTTGATGCTACGTACGTGTAGCATACAAACATAAAACAATTGTTTATTAAAACACTTCGCCCTTACACCCTTACGCCCTTACGCCGTCACACAACACGATGCGTTATCATTATATCGAGTCCATAACGTGTAACGTCCAGCACGGCTGTGAATCATCTACTGTTAGATTAGCATTGCGCGAAATTCACAACCTCCCGCCGCCAGATCTCCCTCCGAAAGTACGTCTTCCTTACACCCTTAAGCCCTTACGCCGTCACACAACACGATGCGTTATCATTATATCGAGTCCATAACGTGTAACGTCCAGCACGGCTGTGAATCATCTACTGTTAGATTAGCATTGCGCGAAATTAACAACCTCCCGCCGCCAGATCTCCCTCCGAAAGTACGTCTTCCTTACACCCTTAAGCCCTTACGCCGTCACACAACACGATGCGTTATCATTATATCGAGTCCATAACGTGTAACGTCCAGCACGGCTGTGAATCATCTACTGTTAGATTAGCATTGCGCGAAATTAACAACCTCCCGCCGCCAGATCTCCCTCCGAAAGTACGTCTTCCTTACGCCCTTAAGCCCTTACGCCGTCACACAACGCGGTGCGTTATCATTATATCGAGTCCATAACGTGCAACGTCCAGCACGGCTGTGAATTATCTACTGTTAGATTAGCATTGCGCGAAATTTACAACCTGCCGCCGCCAGATCTTCCTCCGAAAGTACGTCTTCCTTACACCCTTAAGCCCTTACGCCGTCACACAACGCGGTGCGTTATCATTATATCGAGTCCATAACGTGTAACGACCAGCACGGCTGTGAATCATTTACTGTTAGATTAGCATTGCGCGAAATTTACAACCTCCCGCCGCCAGATCTCCCTCCGAAAGTACGTCTTCCTTACACCCTTGGGCCCTTACGCCGACACACAACGCGGTGCGTTATCATTATATCGAGTCCATAACGTGTAACGTCCAGCACGGCTGTGAATCATCTACTGTTAGATTAGCATTGCGCGAAATTGACAACCTCCCGCCGCCAGATCTCCCTCCGAAAGTACGTCTTCCTTACACCCTTAAGCCCTTACGCCGACACACAACGCGGTGCGTTATCATTATATCGAGTCCATAACGTGCAACGTCCAGCACGGCTGTGAATCATTTACTGCTAGATTAGCATTGCGCGAAATTTACAACCTCCCGTCGCCATGTCTCCCTCCGAAAGTACGTCTTCCTCCCACAAGCATATTTTCCTGTAATCGTCTTATTGCGTCATTACTAGCTAGTGTCAATGGTGAGCAAGACGCGTGATAGAATTGAGATAGAAGAAAACAAACGTAAAAAATATACATTTCAGTAAACTTCTCGTAACTAATTAATATTATAAAAAAATAAAGCCAATACATTTCTTTTTAATAGGAACGATTCTTCTCGTTTCTATAATAGAACGTCCCTTATCTCATTTATTATTCTCTGTTTTAATGAAATACTTGGGCTCTAGTTTAATGTTGCCACAGTCATTAACGCAAGCAGTTTGCCGGTGACAATGGTTAATATTGTAAGGACAATAAAGCGGGCACGAGGCAAGTTTGTAACTGTATAGTGATTGGAAACTTGAAGCCTGGCAACACACAGTACATTACGGCCTTTATTTAAACCCATTAGCGACTTTACCCGAGTAACTGAAAGAGGCAGCGTTATGTACAACGTACTTCATGGCTACCATTAACAACAAATAAAATGTAGCAAAAGTGTACTCAAAGAAATGTATTACACACAAGCATGCGATCTTGGACAGAATGTACGGCTAATTATCGACTTAGACCCTGGGTGCGATTCCATGAGGCTAAACCCGTGTGTGTATACGCGCGCGTGTGTGTGTGTGCGCGCGCGCGTGTGCGAGTGCGTGAGTGTGTGTGTGTGCGTGCTCGTGTGCGTGTGCGTAGGCCAGTGTCTAAGAATCCGATAGAGATTCTATGAGACGTACTTATTATGTGAGATCTTTGAGACGATGTACGGTTAGACATGTGTCCAAGATGCCGATAGAATCCATGAAGCAGATATAGATTCTATGAGACATACCTCGCATGAACGTTCTTTTAAAAGATGTACGGGAAGACATGCATCCAAAGACCTGATAGAAGTTTTATGAGATATACCTCGCTTGCACGATCTTTGACAGTACGAGTAGGCATAGTTTCAAGAACCCGATAGAAATTTAATGAGACATACCTCGCGTGCGTAATATTTAAGAAGATGCCGACGTACGGGAGACATGAATCTAAGAACCAGATAGAGATTCTATGAGACATACCTAGCATGCAAGTTCTTCGTGACGATGAACGAAAAACGTTTACTATGTCAAGCAGTTACCTTAATTAAATGCCTTTCGCTGCCGGTTGCATACAAATATAGCTCATATCTATATAAAGGGTGGATAGAAATGCTGATGCTTTCCCTGCAACATCGGAATATTTCCTTTATATGTTTGCAATATAAACGTGTGATTTAACTAAACAATATACGTTACCATGCTTATAAAATATTTATATACTTTTATTGAATATATCCAGACATTTTGCAAATTCCACTATGGGAAAGGAATAAGGACATGTATTGCGTTTATTGCTGTCCCTTGTCAAACTCCGTCAAACGAAATCTGGAATAGTATAGCCTCAGACAATCTCCCTTTAATCCTTAGTCCCATTCGTTCCATTAGCTTTAGAATAAAAAAGTCGGCCTATCGCACACATTCACGCGCACGCGCACACACACACACACACACACACACACACACACACATACACACATACACACACACACACACACACATACACATACACACACACACACACGCGCGCGCACACATTCATACACACACACACACACACACACACACACACACACAAACAAACCACACATAAACACATCGTACACACACATGCAAAAATACTACCACACCCACTCTATCTTTCTCTCTTTCAGTCTCACTATTTCTCTCTCTGTCTTTCACACACATACATAAACACGCTAAGACCATGAGGAACCCTCTCACCCCACATATAGCATTACACAAAAAGACTTTACTAGTACATGAAACAAGCACACCGATACGGAGGAGTATTGGTATTGGTCTGGTTGCTCAAAATCATTCTATAACAGGCGATCCCGCTAAGCACCCCCTAACTCTCATTACAACTAGTTTTTCAGAAACGTTTTATGGTCTAATGAGCATACTTATTGCAAGTCAAAAGTTTTAATAAATTCCTGTGCTTTCACTGTCCTACAGAGGAGTTATGACTTTAATTAAGTTGAAAGGGTAGCATTCAGGAACGAGCTATGATTCTAGGCCAGAGGAATACATGAACGTCAATAGCAAGTAACTCCTAGAAGAGCAGCTTTCTATTTACCTATGATATTCCATTTCATATTATACTGTATTGTCTAGAATGTAGTTTCCGTATTTATATGGTCATTTTCATTGCATCGGAATAATTTAGTAGTTTCAAGACCAATCTGTACACTGTCGCTAATACAGAGTCCTCGGAAAGCTATACACAATCACGCAGTGTGTCAATCTACGTATACAAAGTTACTCCACGGAAAGCTACATATATACGAGTTGTCACTCAATGTTTCACTCTATGCAAAGCTACACATATTCATTTCGTTTTTCATTCCACGGAAAGCTACACATAGGTTAATTATCACTGAATGTGTCACAAAACCGCACATAAGCACACAGTGATTCACTCTAAGGGAAACTACATACATTCAATCAATGTGTAACTTTATAGAAATACACTCAAATAACGTAATGTGCCTCTCTATCCAAAGCTACACATAGTCACTCATTATAAAGCTACACATGATCAGGCAATGTGTCACTATACATTTCCAAACGTATTCATACTGCGTCATTCCAATGAAAAGTTACAAATATAAGTAATCACTCAATGTGCTCCCCTATACAAAGTCACGCATTATCACACAGATTTTCATTATATGGAATAATCACTGAATTTTGTCGATATATAGGGAACACATAACCACGTAATATATCATTCTATACAAAGCTACACAAAGAAAATGTGTCTATTTACAGAGAACACATAACCACGTAATGTGTCACTGTATACTAAGCTGCACTTAATCACTGAATGTGTCGATATATAGGGAACACATAACCACGTAATATATCATTCTATACAAAGCTACACAAAGAAAATGTGTCTATTTACAGAGAACACATAACCACGTAATGTGTCACTGTATACTAAGCTGCACTTAATCACTGAATGTGTCGATATACAAGGAACACATAATCACTAAATGCATAATCACTCTATATAAAGCTGCACATAATCACTTATAATATAACTATATAAGAAACACATAATCACGTAACGTGTCGTTCTATACAGATCTGTACATAATCACTGAATGTGTCGATATACAAAACACATAATCAGGTAATGTGTCACTCTATACATAATTGCACATAATCACTTATAATATAACTATATAAGAAACACATAATCACGTAACGTGTCGTTCTATACAGATCTGTACATAATCACTGAATGTGTCGATATACAAAACACATAATCAGGTAATGTGTCACTCTATACATAACTGCACATAATCACTTATAATATAACTATATAAGAAACACATAATCACGTAACGTGTCGTTCTATACAGATCTGTACATAATCACTGAATGTGTCGATATACAAAACACATAATCAGGTAATGTGTCACTCTATACATAACTGCACATAATAACTCATAATATCACTATATAAGAAACACATAATCAAGTAACGTGTCGTTTTATATAGATATGCACATAATCACGCAGTGTGTTATTCCACGTGAGCTACACGTAATCCTAATATGTGTTAGTCTACATAATGTTACACATATTCACGCAATGTGCTAATTCATACAAACCTAAGCTACAAACAACGCTTTGGTCTATATTAAGACTCATTTCGTTCATTAGTTCGAGGTCGTCTTTCAATAGGTAGTTTTATAAATAATGTTAGACTCCATAAACGCCCTTATTTCAACTTGATGTTGGTTTTCATCGCAATGCAGCGTGTCATTAACTTCCTTCCGGCTTAAAATGTTGTAATACAAGTGTTGTCAAAGTAAGGTGAACGGGTAAAGTTGTTCTACAGGAACTGTTGAACTTAGAGATTTGAATACGAATGACTGCCTGTACCCACTGAATGTGCAAATTTATTCTTTGATTAGCATTTCTAATTCCCACCTGCAAAATTGATTATGGGGTTTCATCTTGGAATAGGGGTATTAGCATTTTGATTATAGCGATATTAAGTTTACACATTCAGTAAATGCATTTTCCTGGCTTATGTGTCCTATATCTAGGAATGCAGGCGGTGGTGAAGGTAATGAAAGCCTAGCGTACTACCGAAATGAGAACCTCTATTTATTACCTCTTTTTAAATGCCTTTAATTTGTTTTTACAATTTAAAATCAAGTAATATAAAAAACTATTTTTTAAGATCAGTTCCTTCTTAGGTCAACAATTAACATTTTTTTGTTTTGTTACTTTTTATTAAACAATTACAATTAATATACATAAAGTAACATGAACTATGCGTTGAATGAGCTGTTCTACCACATAAAATATATAATATGTTATCCTTAATTATAAGATAAATGGAACGAAATAACTATATTACATACCTTGCCTCTTTTGTGAAACCTTTGTCTCCCATATAAAACTAAATCCAATTCATTAGTAAATTTAATAAATTAATAAATATTTGAAAACGAACTGTAATAACATCAAGTGTGTTCCGCCAAAAGTTATAAAAAAATCTATTTCAACTTCAGTGGATGAATAGAAAGTATATTATTAACGATTGAAAATTTGAAGAAGTTAAATATAAGGGGAGTGTGTACTAGTGGAAGAAATTGAAAGAAAGACCAATTTTCTTGCAATCCATTATTAGTTATTTATCTTTAAACTTAATTTATTTATGATTTCGTACAATGTTATTAAGTGATTCAAATATTTTGTTATTTTTTGAAGAGAACAGAATCGTTTTAGCTAGGCTCTACGTTACGCTAAAATTGTCACGCTTACACATATCTATGTAGAATAAAGTGGTAACAATGATTTCATGCAACAATATTCGAGCTAGGTTGCGAGTGAAGGTTATAAACACAAACAGTATATACGACTCACAATTATAACAAATTTAATCTCAAACGCGTTTCAATGACAATTTGTCATCATCTTCAGTGATGTTTTCACAAACAAAACTTTAATTAAACAAATTGAACATAACCTATATTGTTTATATTACAAAAAAGTGTATTACATTTTAGATTATGTGATAGCATCACTGAAGATGAGGACATAATGTCATTGAAACGCGTTTGATATTAAAGTTTTTATAGTTGCGAGTTCTATATATTTCTTGTGTTTATAGCTGATTTTATGTTATACGCCCGTATTTTATTTTTTTTTGAAACGCCCGTTTTGTAAAACGTTTTCCTCCCATAAAAATTTAATTATTGAAATAATATTTGAAAACAACTTTACTAACATCAAGTGTCGTCCACTATAAGATAAAAAACTTAAGTGGATGAATACAAAGTATTTGATTAACAACTGAAAATTTTAACAAGATGTATATATATATATATATATATATATATATATATATATATATATATATCCGACGTCCTCAACTTCCAAGTCTCCCGTCACAGAATAAGCACCACAACACCTCACCAAACGGACTTGGTATTCGCTTTATTTTATTTCGCTTGACTAAAATCTCCTTTCTGTCCTCGGCGTGAGGTCAGGGGATTCATTCCAATTCAACACAATATGTATAATGGAAGGATGTAAGTAAAAGGGGAAAGTACCGGATGTAATAAAGAAGAAGAAAATACGTTAAGATTTTTTGCGAGGCTAGAACTATATAGGAATTGAGATTTATGTTAATACACGAATGTCATATTATTTCAAAATTTAATGTTATATATTTTCATATTTACAAAACTGAGACAAAGAATTACTGTGTTTTTCTATTATGGGGTTTACAAATGGAAGTAAAAGGTCTGATTTATAAACCCAATAAAAACAATGCTATATATAGTATATAAGCACTAGAATTTCTTAGCGAAAGCATTTGAAACATAAAGCTATCTAGAGCATGTAATTTGGGACCTGCGGGTCAGCTTATATAGAGCGAAAACGAAGGGGTTCGGAGAGGGGCGATTTTGCAGAGGTTTTCTGGCGCCGTATAGATGTATGATTAATCTCGCCCCACGAACAAAATTTGAAATAAATAAATTAAAAACAAACGGGCTACAAACAATGTTTTAAAACTAGTTTAAAAATGGTTTAGGAAAATAGAGTTTAAAAAAAGTATTATGGACCGACTTTATCCCGGATAGTTGAAGGGTCGGATAACACAGATTCTCGCAAATCTCGAGCTGAAAGCGTGTATGGTTTCTCTCAATACTCGATAAACTACTGAAGTATATGAAACGTGGTTATATATGTGAGAAAAGGAATCTAATGTGTTATAAAATTATATAAAAATAGAAAAAGACGTTTATACATTCAGTATATCCAATTAGGAAAGTTATGTTTTGCAGAAGTCATTGAGTGTTTTAGTTTTACGCTACTTTGCCGTTGTTCCCCTTGGTATTCTAAGTACCCGATGGGCTTTTCTGTCGCAGCTAAATTTTGTTTCTGAACTTTTCCCACAATTTACAAAGACGAATTTGCTCTTGGAGTGGTAACATCGAAAACGTATTTTCATGCCTGAGAGAAACATATGTATCCTACTTTACTCTGTATATTTTCTCCACTATGTTGGTTAATTCCAAACCAAGATATATATATATATTTTAAATGTAACAAAAACATATTTAGTTAAGAAGCCCTAACTAAGTAGATAAACAGTGGTTCCCATTTGGGAATTTTTTACAATATTTTTTTAATAACATAGGTAAATATCAGTGTTAATGTAACAATCTGTAGAAGCAATAATAAGACATATTTTTCCTTCAAAATATGAAGATTTTGTTTGTTTATTCTAGGAATGTTTTTGTTGCCTCTGAGGATGTTTTTATTGCTTCTGAAGATGTTTTTGCCTTTAAGGATGTTTTATCTTGCCTCTGTGGATGTTTACGTTTTGCCTTTGAGGATGTTTTTTCGTGCCATGTGAGGAACGTTTTGTTACCTGTGAGGTTTGCTTTTCAACAGAAACGTCCATAAGATTACCAAAAAATATTTTCGACTGAAGGTGTTGTACATTCACCAATAGTTTGTTCCAAAATAATGATCACTTATTTAAGATTTTTACATTTACCATGGGCTATCTTTCATTCAATGATAATATAAAAGTTGAAATCTCAGCACAACTGGTATCGCAGTAGGTAGATTCAGAGTGACTATTGATTGTATGTGGATACTAGTGAACGTAATACGGTGATAAAATATGAATTGTCCCAATGTGAAAGCAATTATGTACATTTATGTTGCGATTGCAAAACTAATAAAACTGAATTAGACGAACATTAATTGTGAGTGATGGTAGTTTAAAATTAAGTTTCTAAGGTATATTTAAAACTTTTTAAAATTTAAAAATAATAATAGATACATAAATCTTGTCCCATAAAACCTTAAGTAATTACAATATTTTTGTATCGAGCTGTAAGTTCCCAAAACGATCTCTGGTACATACACACACACACACACACACACACACACACACACACACACACACACACACACACACACACACACACACACACACACACACACACACACACACACACACACACACACACACACACACACACACACACACACACGCACGCACACTTACACACACACACACACACGCACGCACACACACACACACACGCACACACACAAACACACACACACACACACACACACACACACACACACACACTCACACACACACACACACACACACACATATTGACAATTAACATCTGAAAATGTTTTTCACATGGTATTTTCTTTTCATTTATATAGAAATAGGTTTTTTATGAACTGCGGACTGAAACGTTTGTTTCTTTACTTTTACAAAGTTAGGTCCTGTCCGTGATTAATGACACCATGTGTCGAGGCGGACCCACGTTAAAGCTTTGTTAACTTGGTAGAATTTAAACTCACAAAAAAGACACAACTAAAGACAGAACAACAAATGGGAATATTAAATGCTATCGGGAACCAATGCTGCCATTAAATATTCCATCACTGATTCAACGGCCAGCATGAAATTGATACCCTTACGGAATAACATGGTTCACAGTAGTTGCTAGTTTACTAGAACAAGTATTGAAATGAATGTTTTAGTCAATAATATTTCAATAGAAATGTTTTATTAAATCATTACAATTATATAAATGAAGTAACATAATCTTTGCGTTAAAACAGCTGTTCTACCACATAACCTGAATATTTTTATTTATATTTCTTTAAATATTACTACAATAAATTCTATACAATTTAAATAGGTTATCTATTTTCACACTAAGTTTACACATTTTTATGGATATTTTTAAATCCTATTTCGATTAAATTTCTTTTAATGTACATTTTAAGCAGTAAATCCTTTTTATCTAATAAAGGTTTTTCTATTAATAATGATCTTTTATTGTTAACTATATTTTCTCTTAACTATATCTTCTATTAAAACCTAATAACAATATTCTTCAAATGAATTATTTACCTTTGTCGGACAGACACACTGACCACTACATTGTTTCCTTTTATAAATATTATTTTTCACTTCCTTCTATTAGTTCACACTCTCCTTATGTATATCTTGTACAAATTTTCAAACATTAATTTGGTAATTCAACGTCCACTTCAGATGCCACTTGATGTTAATATAGTTTAAAAAAGTAATAATTCACTAATAAAATTTAAATAAATAATTTTAGTTTTAAGGGAGGAAAACTATTCACAAAAGAATTAGTTTATGCAATAAAATTATTCTTTCCCATTTATCCTAAAATAAGTGATAACATATAATTTCATAAAAGAGCTGGTTGTATGTTATAGGTTACGTGATAGAACAGATTTTGTAACATAGGTAATGTTATTTTATTTATATTAAATGCAATTATTTAATACAAAAGTAACTAAAGTAAATTTGGTTTTCGTTGGTTTTGGTAGTAATATAATTAATTTGTTTAAAAATAAATTTCTTCTTCAATCATATATCAACCTAGTATATATTTGACCCAATCTGTTCACGGTCACTGCAATACAATATTAATCCATGACACGACAAATTCCGTAGTTATACAGTTGCTAACAATGTATAAAAGTTACGCTTTGTGAAAGAAGTGAAATAGAGTTCCGAGACAAAGTTAAGCCTTCGCTCCTTCCATCCCTTGTTTAGTCCTTCGCCATTAATTTCACTTAATCTTGGCTCAGCCCGATTCCCTCTATAAATTTATTTTGCTTTTCGCTTTACGAACACTGTTTACTTGCTGCATTGTTGTTGTGTGCAGAGTGTTGCGCTTGCCAAGAAAGTAAAAGTTTATAGGACTTCGGTAATTGTAAAATCTATTTGTTTATCGTATGGGGAAAACTAATGAATAGGGACGTCTTTTATAAATAAACGATAACACATATTATTTGCCATGTAATAGTTTGCTTCCTCGAGTTAAAATCGGAGCTTTTTAAGTTAATGCGAGATGATTAAATCTTGAGTTTTCAATTATTTTGAAGTATTGGTGAGGATAACATGGGAAAATGAAATTCTTACTTTTTGAATGATGATTGCCCCTGATTGAATCGATATTTTTTGCTGGAAAATCTCTTTTACTTTCTGTAATAAAAATTTTACTTTAAATGTACTGATAATCGAAAACTACTATATAATACATTATGTGACTTCTATTTGTATATTTGTTCTTTTTGTAATTTATTATGACGAATATTATCATAATATTCGCTATTTTGTTTTTTTATTATGCAGAGAAAAATACAAAATGAGTTGCCACATACCGAGTGATGTAAAATAATGTTTAAAAAAAAGTCAATTCCTACTTAAATCAACAGAGAAAATTTTTATGTAAGTTTACTTTATTTTATAGTTACAATTAATATAAATATGTATTTACATACGTCAGAATAAAAATAATAAGTTCAAAATAGAAAGCGAATTTCCTTGCAATTTTCCATTTTCCTTTCTATGTATGGTGTTGTACTATTATTTTTGTTTGTTAATATTTATATGCTTTATTTCATTGCTTGCATTGTTTTAGTGAAGCAAGGTTCGATACCGTTAATCCAGTTTGTTTATTTTATTCTCTTCATTCTTTTTTCAATTCTAGAGCATTATTAATGATATTTAGTAGTAACAATGCCAATATTTTAAGGTTATATCCAACTTTATTTGGTTGTAACCAAATAGGAGCATGAGAAATATTAATATATATCTTTGAAAAGTACATTCCAAGTTACGGGAAAGTTGGTTCAGTGCCAAAGCGAAATACTTTTAACAATCTGACCTAGAGCCAACCAAATTTTTATGATTTAATTATTGATAAATATTTGAAGAAACTGTATTAACATCAATTGTCATCCACTATAAGTTTTAAAAAAATGTATTTCAACTTGATTGGATATATAAAAACGTATTTCATTAACGGTTGAAAATTTGTACAAGGTATATATATATATATATATATATATATATATATATATATATATATATATATATTTATATATATTTATTAAATTAAAAATATTTCAAAAACAAGAATACTTTTAATGAACATATTTATTCAAAGCTTTTCGCCGATAAAATAGTATCAGCATCTTCAGGAAAATATATATATATATATATATCACTTTCACTATATATACTTAAACAAGAATCTTACTTGGTATTTATGGGAGTTAACTTTCAAAGATTGGTAATATCTCTATCATCAAGCACAATGAGTGCTTGAAAGACACTGTGAATGGTTCTCCTTTAACAAACCTGATCCATCTAATGTTCAACCAATCCACAGGTTTCCCGTCAGTTCATTATTTTCGTTTATTCACACTTTCTTCAAGTTCTTTGATACTTAAAAATTCTTCTCTTCTCATTTTTTGAACCACAAAACATGGTTTCTTGAGTTTTTCTGCATTTACTATTTTAATCCAGTTCTCTGCTACGTACACTTAGTGGTTTTTCTGGCTCGCTCTCTCAATCATGCCAAAGTCAGTGTCATTTGGAAGATACAAATGACTCGAAACCATGTGAATGAGATCAAGATTCTGGGCAGTTATTTCTGGGTCGTTAACAAGTTTCAGCATAGCTAAATATATCTTAATATTACGGTTCTTGCCTCCAGCACTGTCTGAAAACTTTGTTATACATTTATACTCCCTGGCATTTTCTCTAATGTGTTTACCAAACAGCTGGAAATATCCTCGCACCCCTTCCTCCTACAGTATCATCATATTATGTATACATGTGGACAGTGCAATCATTGAAGCAATGGATTCCAAAATTATAAACATACATGTTCCTCTTATAGTAAGCCACTGACGTACTAAGTTTGGGAAAGGGAAGCGCCTTTTGTAAATCAAACGTGTAGACATACAAATTTGTTGTTTTGGCTCTCTTTTGTTTTTACTGAGTACTAGTTGTTCCTTTAGATTTGCACTGAGTTTAATGTATTTCTGGTGGTTTCAGCAAGTATTAAGTGTTCCTCTTTAAATGTTTTCAGCTCCTCTTTTTTACCTTCATAATTATCTGTCTTCATTTTTAGTTCTTGCTCATCACATGTATTGCAAGTGGCTTTTGCAGGGGGCTTAAAATGTAAATTAAATTTTGTTGCAAAAACTTGTAATAATACTTCATTTTCACTGATTATTTATCTTCTTCAGAGCACAGTTTGACATACAGATCGTACATTTTACGTACATTTAGATCAGTGCTTAAATACCTTGTTTTTGTTATCTTTTCGGGTATAGTGACTTTGGTAACTGGGAAACGATTAAATGTGTCTTATTACACCACTGTCATCAATTTTGTTTGAGGCTGGGGCTTTCCGTCGATTATCCAGTTTTTATATTATTCGGTCTTGCTAAATATTGTTATAACATAGTCATGAGTAGGTCTTTGTCAAAAAGAATATCAGTAAATATAATAATTCTAACCAAAATACTTCGAACCTAACCTAAAACTTTCTTCTTGTTGTTGCTTCAAACTGAAACCATAAAAATTCATTCATTAGCCTACTAAAATGTAAAAAGTAAACATGTTATTAAACATACCTTCATCACTTCCTGGTTTCCACTCATCATCAGAACTCATTTTTATGATCCAAAAACAATGCAAACAAACAAAAACCCAAATAAATTTCATGATGTATTTCTTGGACTTGAGCGTAAAAATAATAACCTAACTCTTATCTTTCTTAAAACAAAATCATTTAGTCTAATTATATATCTATTAAATTTAAATAAAAGTAACACAAAAAATATAATCTATATTTAATGTATTTAGTTAGATTTATTTTATAAATTAATATATTTATTCACTTATAAATTAAAGAACTTTTCCATTCAATAATATTTCAACGTAACATTGCACAGTAAAAAAGTAAATAATGTAACTTATGAATAAATACAACTGTTATGTAAACTAACCTAAACACATATAAAAATTGTTGTATGAAATCTTATTTTCAATTGCGTATCGTATTTTAAATACAAGCTGTATGTCATAGCGTGATTACCAACATTTATTGGTATAAGTGACTAAATACTCTGTCAGAAAAGTAGACGATTTCATTTTTAGTGTTTTTTTTTGTTTTTAAAATATCTATTCAGGCTACAAATATGCCAAAACCTTCAAGGAATGTATTCAATAACTTTCTAAAGTTCCATGACGATCGGATGAACGGTTTAGAAATGCATAAGAGACATACAGACAAACATTGAGTTTTATTAATACCAGATAAAGGAAATGTGAATAAAAAGTTAACAATAAGTCATATGTTGTAAATTAAGAACACGAGTCTGAAGTGCTACCAATATTATGACAAAATAAACCTTCCAGGTCTGATATAATTCAAATGCACTTCTCTTACAAACAAAATTCGTGACGTACAATTACCAAACTACAATAAACACAAATAACATTGCTCCGCTGGTAAATGTTTTACTTTAGCCAGGTCTGTATTGACTAAAGCCTATGCAGCAATAATGCATAGGACTAATTGCAGTGTGTAATAAGCCTACAGCACACTGCACAAAGCATTGTTGCCAATTTTCCCGCTTTGATGTTATAGTACAGTTTCTGTATGACCGAGTTAGTTTACACTCTGGGCGTATGTAAAGCGAGCGATATAAATTGCAAAATGGAAGAACCGTTTCCAAAATAGAAGCACAAAGTAGTTCGGCAAAATTAAAATAATACATTTCATTCCAATAACAAGTTAACCAAACTGACAGCTTATAATCGTTACAATGAGGAACTCACAATTATTGGGGAGAAACTGCGGTAATAGAATCGTGTTATGCCCACTTTAGAAATAAAACAGGAAATTTGACATACAGTTTTTACATCTAAAACATCCACTTGTTATAGGCAGGAAGTACTATTTAAATTTTGAGAATTGAGTTATCCGAAACAAGAATAAAAAGTAACATAGAAATTCTTTCCAGAGTAGTTTTATTATAATGTACAACAATAGAAAATATCTTACAATTTAAATTTTCGATTGAGTGATATTTATTGAAATTCATTTGGATACAAAATATGTTTTTTCCTTTTGAGGCGTACACATATAGATCCGGGTTTCTTGTGCATGAGCAGGCCACATACATCTGGTCACGTGAGAAGTATGGTTTTTAAAATCTATTACACACGCTTGTGGCGATTGTTCTTTTGCTTTGTTTATGGTAATTCGAATGGCATATCTGTGGGATTCATTAGTATGGCTGGCAACAGTACACCTTCGCCTATACACTTTTGTTTAAAATTTGGCTTTTAGTATGGTGTTCATAAAGTATCATTAAGTTTTTCAATGTTTCAGACGTACGTCATAGTGGGATTACCGCAACATACTGATTATTATTTGCATCTATATTAATAATTCCTAATTTCAATAATGTGACCGAATGTTCGGGCAAAAAATAGGTGGTCACATTTTTACTATTTTATTATTATTATTTTTTTAAAACACATTGGTTTAGGTTCTTCCAATCGGCCATAAATAAACCAGAATCTTTTCAATGATCGGTATTCAATACCTTCCCGAAGTTTCATACCGATCAGATGAACTGTTTAGGAATGCATAAGACACATTCAGACAAGCATTTACTTTTTTTTAAAGATGTATATCTTTTTAAATTATCTGTCACATGACGCAATATAGGCCGTGGTTTATTGCACCACGGGAAATTGTCCAGCCGTAATATATATAGTTTTTTTTTAGGTTAGATGTAAGTGAAGTTATATAGCATTAGAAGTGTAAGTCGGGGACCATATCTCCCACGAGACCTGTTCTTCTTCTCAAACGAGATAAACTCTACTTTCGGCTTTTGACCTTTTGACTTACAGTGTTTGCAAGACTTTGCCGTCCTCTGGGACTCAACAGAATTCACAAACCATTTGTTACAACTTTTGAACGTAATTTTTGTTACTAACGAAATTTCTCTATATGTTAATAAAAGTAATATTCCAAGTAATAGGCTAAGATATTCAGAGTGTGTCTTTCGTACCAGCCAAGACATCCATTGACAACATCCATTTTAGGGGGGGGGGGCGTCTTTCATTTCACTTTAAGCTTTCCAATATTAAATCTCGGCCAAATCAACTTGTTATTTAATTATAAGTAAATGAAACATTTTAAACCATAAACAAACGTCTTAATAATGTCCTGATGTACAATTTGATTGTGAAGCAATCATCTACAGAGGAAATTACTACAGGACTATTGTGGTCTGTTACAATCAATCATTATATATATATATATATATATATATATATATATATATATATATATATATATATATATATACATCCATAGCTAAAGCCCTCGCCACGCCTCTCACAGTATCCGCCAAATTACGTAGTGGAAATGTCCCCATCTCTCCTATCAGCCGACCAATACCACCACATTAAGGTCTGGTCCATTAACCTGACGGGGTATACTATACGCTAGCTTTACAATATTTGAATTTATATATTGAATGTTGCAAACCAGATGTAGTTAGTCTTGTAGTCAGTTCCTTTAAAGATGATTGCTTTACAATCGAAATGTAAGTCAGGGCACAAAGAAAAGGTGTTTGTGGTTTGGGGTGTTTTAATAGAGGTGTTGGTTAGAGGTTTTATCTATTTATATATAAAAATTTCACCACAGTTGCTCCAAGTTATTATTGCTCCAACTTGATATTGCTCACGTTGGGTAGAGGTCACGGCCCTATCCAAAGTCAGATCACTTGAAACTATATTCCTGCACCTTCAAATATTGGGAACTTAAATAATAATGAAACATACCTAAAAGAGTGGATAAAATAGTGGAAAACTATCCCGCTAAAATCGCTCTCAGTTTAGTAGTTGTTTTCATAATAAGATATTCTTTGTGTAAAGAAGATTAGTTATAATAGATAAAGTTGGGTAAGTACTATGATGGAGCACTTCTTTGTTAACATGTCCGTAGCTTGCCTTGCTTTATCGTTAGGTTGAATGTCAATATGTTGGTAATGCCGGACGCTTGTTTTGGATTTGAGGCACAATAGTGGGTTCAGCGTAAACAGGAAACTGTCAGATGCACTGTGTGGGGAACAATGTGCTTGCTGGTCGTGATGTTTGTTTAGATTGCTATACATCATAAATATGTTTTAGTCTAACGTAAATAGGAATAAACATAATTTACGTTTTAATGTAGAACCAAAAGCTTGTTGCAACGATAAGAATTTATGTTAACTAATAAATTCCTTGTTCCTGGTAACAGAGATTCTCCAACGCTGAAAACCGTAGTATTTATTTTTGAAGGACGCTGGAAGATAGATAGAACTAAGAGACCTTCACATCATTTAGAAATAGGATTTAAACTGGTCCCAGTTGATAGTCGTCCTGTCACTTCACCGTTCAACCTTCTTAGTTTAGTAACGATTTTAGGGTTCCACAAGGTTAGGTTATTTGGCTGTATTCGATTAATTTAGGATTATGGTTAATATTAGACCACTGATGGGTGAAGGCTTTGCGCATTTTTGTTCCAATGCTGTATATCCCCTGTACACACACAGACACACACACACACACACACACACACACACACACACACACACATACACACGCACACGCACACACACACACACACACACACACACACACACATACACACGCACACGCACCACACCACACCGCACGCACGCACAGACACACACACACACACACACACACACACACAAACAAACACACACACATATATAAGTTCTATTTTAAATATTCAGGTACACACACACACACACACACACACACACACACACACACACACACACACACACACACACACACACATATATATATATATATATATATATATATATATATATATATATAAGTGCTATTTTAAATATTCAGGTATTAAGTGTGGGACATATGTTTTCCATTAAGCTTGTTATTTGATTATGCTTCCTGTATTTTTTGAAGGTTTGTTATTATTAGTTTTTAGTATTTTTGTTATTCCTTTCATGTTGTATAAATGTATGTGAGTGTGGTTTGTTTTGTTGTTGTTTGTAGTTCGATTTTAGTTGTAATAGTTTACTTAATATTTTAAATTCTAATTTACCTATAGTCTTTTTATTATATCCTTTTTATAGGCTATTTGATATATTATTGATTTTAATTTGACTTTTTCGTCATTTTAAAATTCCCTCTATTAGCGCACCTCTCCTCATTTATATCTTGTAAAACATTTCAATTGTTAATATAAATGAGTCTTTATTTATTAAATCAAGTTCAAATAAATTTTTCCTAACCCACAGTGAATGGCATTTGATGATAATACAGTTTAACATATTAAACATATTTATTCATTAATTTAAATTTAAAAATTTGATGTCCCGAACGGATTCGAACTGTGGATCTACCTGTTGAAAACCATAAACTTTTAGCACTGACCCAAACTTTCCCAGACCTACATATTACTTAAAAATGCTTAAAGAGGGCCACTATCAGCTTCTTTATTTATAAATAAAAAGAGAAGCAAATAAATAGTAACAAGCAAAATTCATAGTCCAATACCACATATATTGTATAAAGAGGAAAATGGGAAATTGTAAGTAATTTCGCTTTATATTTTGCCACTTAATATTGTGATTCTGTCAAATATAAATAAATAAATATATATGTATATATATTTATATATATATATTTATATATACATATCTACATTAATTGTAATTATAAAATTAAAAGTAAGTAAAATAAATTTTTCTTTGTCGATCTCAGTAGGAATTTAAACATTTTAAAATATAACTTTTCGTTTAGGTTATGTACGAGGTTATTTCCTCGTATTTTATTACCTCAACACTCTTTAGTCTCACCTTCAGGTTTATAATTAATTATACACCAATATCAAATTTAACATCACTGGCATTTATTCTTGACATGTAATTAGTACATCTTATACCCATTTACGTTAATACTATTTAGTGACAAGATTGATTGCTTAACTAATATTACAATTACAAAAAAAGGTGGACTCTTGAGGTTTTACGTTATTACAATGAAGTTTAATAATGACAGTGTTAATTTCTTTTTTTCTGGGGTCGTTACTATGAATCTTGTTTATAAATTAGAACGTGGTGAACACAAACTAGATTATTACTTTATACCAATGAATTTAAATTTGTTCTGAATTTGAATTTTCTGTTGTTCTGAATGTTTATAAAGCTCTGTTGGCTAATTGTAATGTAAAAAGATAGTACTAATTGCTTGTTGAGTTCCTGGGATCTTGACCGTTGATACTGCTTCGAAACCCTTTTTACATAACTAACTTATTTTTCCTAATTCTTTACTAAATTATTTAGGTCGCACTTATAACATTGCTGACACTTGCCCCCCCCCTAATACGTCTGCCCTCTTCTGACGTTCCTCCAAGACACCCTGATCACTTCCTTTTCCAACCTCGCATCATCTCTCGCCCTTACGTATTTTAGTTAAATTGGTTAGCCCCATACTCATCTACAAAGAGCCTTCTCTAACGGTACAGTGTTATTATAACCCAGTTATTTTGGTCTTTGGAAAGTCCTATCTTAAAATACTTGGACCCCAGCCTCTCTATGGCTACTTGTAATAGAACAATGATTAAGTACTTTGTCCGTATTTTTAGTAACTATACTTGTGGCTTAATATTCCTTCCGACTATTATGTCTGTTTTGGATATAAACTGAATTTATTCTTTAGCTTCATACATTATGTTATAATTTATATATAGTATATATATATATATATATATATATATATATATGTGTGTGTGTGTGTGTGTGTGTGTGTGTGTGTGTGTGTGTGTGTGTGTGTGTGTGTGTGTGTGTGTGTGTGTGTGTGTGTGTTGCAACGTCCTCTCCCTTCTTTTCCTTTCTCTACTCCTTTTCTTTTCTGCTTTTACTTTTTACTTATCGTAACGTTAATGGTGTTACAGTGTTGTTACATTTTATTATTTTTATCCGCGCCTGCTTATCTCCCGTTCTGCTCTCGTGCTCGTGTAGCCTCGAGCGTTCTTAAAATTTGTCTTGTGTTCACTCGTTATTTGCCATGTCTAAACGCAAGCCACGACCCGCTGATTTCTACCTTAAAGTTTGTATGACACCCAA
>JBAIZL010000003.1:67181119-67186119 GCA_036971475.1 Prosapia bicincta | reverse complement strand
TAATTTAATTAGTTTTAAATAAGAATAAAAAATAATTCTTATCCCATAAAACCTTAAGTAATCACAATATTCTTCGTATAGAGCTGGAAATTTGTGTGTTCGTAAAACGTTGTCCGGTATATATATATATATATATATATATATATATATATATATATATATATATATAATAATAAGTAAAAAAAGTTTTTCACATAGTACTTTTCTTTTTGATTATATAGAAATAGTTTTGTTTTATGAACTGCGACCTGAAACGTTTGTTTCTTTACTTTTACAAAGTTAGGGACTGTCCGTGATTAATGACACTTATGTGTCGAGGCGGACCCTCGATAAAGCTTTGTTAACTTGGTAGAATTTAAACTCACAAAAAACAACAAAAAATGGGAAAATTAAAGGCTTTCGCGAACCAACGGCCCCATTAAATATTCCGTCGCTGATTTCACTACCAGCATGTTATAGATACACTTACAGAAGAACATGGCTTACAGTAGTTGCTAGTTTACTAGAACAAGTATTGAAAAAACCTTTTAGTCAACAGTATTTCCTACTTAGGTTAATAAAGAAATGTTTTAATTAATATATACATTTAATATAAATATAGTAACAAAATCTATGCGTTAAAACAGCTGTTCCACCACATAACCTGAATACATTTAGTTATACGTGTTTAAATCCCACTACAATAAATTCCATACAGTTATAATAACTTATATATTTTCGCTTTCACTTTTTATGTACATTTTTAAAACCTATTTCAATTAAATTCGTTAAATGAAAATTTTAATCAGTAAACCTTTTATATTTAATGAAGGTATTTTTTTATTATTGTTCTTTTATTATTAACTTTATTTTCTCGATTTTATTAAAACATATTACCAACAATCTTCAAATGAACTATTTACTCTTGTCGGACAGACCCACTGACTGCTACATTGTTTCCTTTTGAAAATATTATTTTTCAATTATTAAAATTAGTTCACACTCTACTTACACACACACACACACACACACACACACACACACACACACATATATATATATATATATATATATATATATATATATATAATAAATTAAAAACATTCAAAAACAAGAATACTTTTAATGCATATATTATTCAAAGCTTTGCGCCGATAAAACAGTACCAGCATCTTCAGGAAAATAATTATCTAATAAAATATTTTTACAAAATGAAATCATAATAATCATATAATCATAAAGTGATGATTTAATTTTGTAAAAATATTTTATTAGATAATTATTTTCCTGAAGATGCTGGTAGTGTTTTATCGGCGAAGAGCTTTGAATAATATATGCATTAAAAGTATTCTTGTTTTTGAAATGTTTTAAATTTATTAACTATATTACAAGAAAACATATCACCGTATTTTATATATATATATATATATATATATATATAGACATATATTTATTTATTACTTTATATGCATATTGTACAAATGTTTTAAACGATAATAAAATATTTTGTATTCATCCGCTCAAGATCAATTAGATTTTGACAATTGATGTTCATAAGATATTTTTAAATAATAATTCATTAACTAAATATAATTAAATATATTAATTTAAGCGATAAAAACTGCTCAAAAAATGTTAAGGTATGCAATATAATTATTTCGTCCTTTTTGGCCTAGAATAAGTGATAAAATATGATTTCATAAAACAGCTAGTTGTATGTTATAGGTTATGTGGTAGAACAGCTGTTTTAACATAGGTAATGTTGTAATTATTTAATAAATAGTAACTAAAATAAAATTTATCTTCGTTGGCTTAGGTAGGAATATAATTATTTTTAAAAAATAAATTTCTTCTTCAATCATATATCAACTTAGTGTATATTTGGCCCAATCTATTTACGGTCACTGTAATACAATATTAATCCATGACACGACAAATTCCGTAGTTATACAGTTGCTAACAATGTATAGAAGTTACGCCTTGTGAAGGAAAGGAAATAGAGTTTCGAGACAAAGTTAATCCTTTGCTCCTTCCATCCCTTGTTTAGCCCTTCGCCGTTAATTTCACTTAATCTTGGCTCAGCCCGATTCCCTCTATAAATTTATTTTGCTTTTCACTTTACGAACACTGTTTACTCGCTGCATTGCTGTTGTGTGCAAAGTGTTGCGCTTGCCAAGAAAGTAAAAGTCTATAGGACTTCGGTAATTGTAAAATCTATTTGTTTATCGTATGGGGAAAACTAATGAATAGGGACGTCTTTTATAAATAAACGATAACACATATTATTTGCCATGTAATAGTTTGCTTCCTCGAGTTAAAATCGGAGCTTTTTAAGTTAATGCGAGATGATTAAATCTTGAGTTTTCAATTATTTTGAAGTATTGGTGAGGATAACATGGGAAAATGAAATTCTTACTTTTTGAATGATGATTGCTCCTGATTGAATCGATAATTTTTGCTGGAAAATCTCTTTTACTTTCTGTAATAAAAATTTTACCTTAAATGTACTGATAATTGAAAACTACTATATAATACAAAAGTCGATTTCTATTTGTATGTTTGTTCTTTTCGTAATTTATTATAATTAGTAATATAATATTCGCTATTTTGTTTTTTTACTATGCTGAGAAAAATACAAAATGAGTTACCACGTACCAAGTGATGTAAAAAAATGTTTAAAAAAAGTCAATTCTTACCTAAATCAACATAGAAAATTTTTATGTTAGTTTACCTTTATTTTATAATTACAATTAATATAAATATGTATTTACATATGTCAGAATAAAAAATAATATGAGCAAAATAGAAAGCGAATTTCCTTGCAATTTTCCATTTTCCTTTCTATGTATAGTGTTGTACTATTATTTTTGTTTGTTAATATTTATATGCTTTTTTTCAGTGCTTGCATTGTTTTAGTTTCTTTTCGCTTTCCTTGCGCGTTGTCCGTTTGTGGAGCAAGGTTTGATACCGTCAATCCAATTTGTTTATTATATTCTTTTTATTCATTTTTTAAATCCTAGAGCATTATTAATGATATTGTGTAGTAAGAATGGCAATATTTTAAGGTTGTATCAAGGAGGTTTCCATGACAACCAAATGGGGGCATGAGAAACAATAATATACATCTTTGAAAAATACATTCGTTGTTATGGGAAAGTTGGTTCAGTGCCAAAGCGTAATACTTTGAACAATCCGACCTAGAGACCCCCAAATTGTTATGAGTTAATTATTGATAAATGACTGAGCAATATGTAACAACATAAATTTTCATCTACTATAAGTTTAAAAAAATGTATTTCAACTTGATTGGATAGATAAAAACGTATTTTATTAACGATTGAAAAATTGTGATATATATATAAGAAGAGCGTGAGATAACAGAAGGAATTTAAAATAGAGGAACTCAGTAACTGTAGGGAGGGGCGGGTACTGAGGAGATTAAGCTTGACATTTTTAGATATTGGCCCGTCCGCCTGTTGCCCATACTTGAATTTCGACCGCTAGGCTGGCTTGGACCATCTATTCACACACACACACACACACACACACACACACACACACACACACACACACACACACACACACACACACACACACACACACACACACACACACACACACACACACACACACACACACACACACACACACACACACACCACCCCATGCTGCAGGCATTGCGACTAGAATAAACGCCGTAGCACGTTTGCCTATTCAACGCCGTGACTTTCCCTTTTGACAGGTTTCAAAATCGATAATTCAAGTTAAAACAGAAACAACTGCTTGTGTAGTAAATAGTTGTGTATGCTGTCGCACAAAATAACTAGACTTAGTGCCAAACTACAGTATAAAGAGGAAACGCTTGGTGATTACTTTACTCTCAGTTAGTGTACTCAAAGGTAGATACTATAACATCCCGCCACTATTAAAGCTTCATTATACTAGCTACCAAACGCATCGTGTCACCAGTTACAAGTAGGGCTATAGGTACTCGTTGCTACTCGTAGGAGTTTAGAAACTCTTGATAACAGGGCTTTTTCATTAATCAGATTTTTGCTCGAAGTTTTCATAATCTAAGTTGTGGCTGGGCCCTTAACTGACCATTTTATCATATCCATGAATTATACAAATATATTTATTAACTAATACAACTTGTTTTTGTTTATACCATGGACATGACTTAGGAAAGACAGGGTATACGTGGCTGGTATATATGGTATATAAGGAAGGCATGTGACTATTATTACTTGGCACTACCGGGAACGGAACACAAAACCTTTAGGTTAGTAGCCCAGTGCTCTATCATTTGTCTACCCAGCCTACCTCTTTAATTAATGCAAGCTTTTTTATTTAGCTAGCTGACCCTCGAGAATTTCTTACCCCCTAACTGTTATTGAATATCTTGTTAATTTATTTATTATAAGATTATTATAAAAATTAAATTCGAACAGGAATAAAAAGTAAAAACAATTGTTTTCCAAAGTATTTTTATTTTAGGGTACAACATTCAATTTATTTTAGATCATATCTACAGCGTAAAAATAATAACCTAATTTTTATCTTTCTTGAAACAAAACAATTTACTCTAATTATTATTCTATTACATTCAAATAACAAGTTAACACACACAAAATATAACCTACATATCATTATTTAGTAAAATTTATTTTATAAATTAATATATTTATTCACTTATAAATTAAAGAACTTTTCAATTCAATAATATTTCAACTTGAAATCGCACAGTAATGAAGTATTGTAACTGTAACTGATGATTAACTACAGCAGCTATGTAAACAAACCTCAACACATATAAAAACCATTGTATGAAATCTTATTTTCACTTAATTTAAATATCAGCTGTATGTTATAGTTTGACAACCGTTATCATTTGGTTATTAGTTGCACCTATATTAATAATTCCTAATTTAAATTAAGTGACTGAATACTCTGTCAGAAAATACAGATGCATTTTTGGGTTTTAAATATATCTACACGGGCTACAAATATGCCAGAATCTT
>JBAIZL010000003.1:67168619-67176119 GCA_036971475.1 Prosapia bicincta | reverse complement strand
GAATAAATAATAAATATCTTGGTTTATGAGTGACAGGGTATAAATTCCTTGAGCTTTACAGTAAGTAAGGTTTGCAGTCGGCTGCCTTATCTAACATAAAAACATTGTCCTTCAAATTCATTGACGTGTTTCAGATTAACTACACTATAGTAACTTTAAACTGTACTCTCGTAAGATGTTAAATTTTTGGCAATAATTTAGATTGTTGCATAATCATATGTTTTGTTTTAGGTAAAGTAAAATCGGCTTAGTATAAAAAAAAATTGTTTACAAAAATGTTATTAGACAGTATTAGTAAGGTACGTGCTAAATACTAGTAGCTAATCAAACCCCTCTATTTGAAATGCGTAAGGATGGGGAATCCGTTAACACAAGCCTGAGAAATCCTATTACTTCGATCTATTCTGGTCTAGTCTTCAGCGAATTCGACAGTGGGTTGCAATCCTAATGTTAGACGGCTTATTTAACCTTTTAATAATGCACATTTCAAAACTTAATACATCCTAAAGAGGCATTTGTAAAATTAATAAACAGTTTTGTATTTATAGTTTTCAAAATTTATTTTGTTAAGGGTAAAGCCGTGTAATGTTTCAAATGCGTAAATAGTAAGTTCAAGTGTTTGCGAAGGTAAGTTCTAAATTAATTTTTTTCTAAAGTAATGCGATAGAATCAAATCAGTAAATATACGAAAGTAACCAATATGTATCTGACCTAATATTGTTTAGTAAAATAATTTGTAAACATCTAATTTTATTTATAAAATATGTGAATACTAGTAAATATTAGTGAAAAATGCATTAATAAAATCAATTGGTACTTAAATAAAAAAAAATATTTGTTTCTATTCATTTTATAATTACAATTAATAAAAATATGTATATACGCAGGTCAGAATAACACTAATAAGCGGCAAAATAGAAAGCGAATTTTCTTGCAGTTTTTCATTTTCCTTTCTAAATATTATTTTTATTTGTTATTATTTATACGCTTTCTTTTCTTTGTCGCATTCATTTGGTTGTAGTTTTTTCCGTTAGTCTAGTTTGTTCGTTTATTTTATACTCTTTATTAATTTTTAATCCTAAAGCACTATTTATGATATTTTGTGGTAGCCATGTCAATAATTTAAGGTTATACAATGGAGATTTTGCATACAGATCTTTGAGAATTTCATTTCTAGCTATGGAATGTTGGCTCAGTAGTAAAAAGCGCTAGACTTCGAACATGAATGTACTCATTTCGAATTTTATCTACAGCCCTTAATTTATATAGGTATTTCAACTATAGAAAAATTATTTGGAAAAACTGTATTACCATCAATTGTAATCCACTACAGAAAAAAATGTTTTTAATTGGACGAATGAAATTTATTTCATTTACAATTGAAAATATGTATAATATATATATATCAGAAGAGTGTGGGCTAATAGAAGGAATTTAAAAAATGGGGGTAACACTCTTATATTGCCAAAACTTTAAACTGTATTATGCAGTAAGATATTGAAGTAAAGAATACATCGAACCTTAGGCTTCAACCGCCCTATATTAATCCTAAGTACTTATTTTTACAGGATGAGTCGACCTGGGGCTGAAAATGTACACAGTAATACTTTGGCGCTCGCTGGAATCGAACCCAGAAACTTAAGGTTAGTAGTGGGTAAGTTCCATACCCACTTAACCATTCAGCCTTCACATTTCACTTTAACAATGCTTTATTTGATTAAACGTTTAAAAGGTTAGTAGTCAAGTTCCATACCCACTTAAACATTCAGTCTTCACATTTCACTTTAGCAATGCTTTATTTGATTTAACGTTTAAAAGGTTTGTTTAAGAATTATCATCACAGTTTAATTCGAATCTTTAAAATTAGAATTCCTCATGATCACGCCACCGTAAACAGAAACTCTATCTGTAAAAGAATGACTGTAGCTCTAATGTTTCTTTAAAAGCTCAATACAGAGTCTGAAACTTGAAAAAATATAAAGTAATTAATATCAGCTGTTCTGGACACAATTTTTCACTGGAGCCGTCAAATTATTCTACAATTGAAAGGGGCAATTAACTGGCCATGAACAATAAACTCCAGAGGTTTGGAAGGGGCGGAATTAAAGCTAATGTGTGCGGGACAATCTAATACCCTGATTTCATTGTTTAACAAGTTCTGTCAGTTTTGTAACCCGTGATCAATGGATCAGCTAGAAATCTACTTTTGTCTTTCTGTAACCGTCTGTTTGTATTGCCTGTGAGGGCGAAATGTGGATAAAAATTTTGTAAATATTGTAAAGCTAGATCTGTACTTTAGAAACTTTTGTTTGCTCTATTAAGCCTGTATTTATAGCCTCATTTTTTAAATTAATTGAAGCTGAAATAATGATATATTTTTCAATTCTTTCTGTTACTTCACACTCTTATTATATATAATTTATTCAAATTTTTTAGTCGTTAATAAAATATTTTTTATCTATTCACTCAAGTTCAAATACATCATTTTAAACTTGTAGTGGATGACCCTTAATACAGTCTCTTCAAATATTAATTAAACTTGAAGTGAGTTAATTTTAGTTTTACATAGGAAGGAAACTTTTCACAAAAGAGCAAGGTACGCAATTTTTGGCTCCATTTGGCTTAAAATAAGTGATAGCACATGATTTCAGAAAACAGGTGATTTTATGTTATAGGTTATGTGGAAGAACAGATGTTTTAATGCCATAGGTTATGTTACCTATTTATGCTAATTATATTTATTCAATGAAATTGAACTCAAAGAAAACTTTTTTCGTTGACATAGGTAGGAATTGATTTCGGACATTTTTGTTTAAATTGTTTGATGATTACAAATTTATAACGTTTTCTAAACTTCTACAATCATTTAGAGATATGAATTGCATCTGTTTTAAAGTAATTCATTCTAATTCGATATTTATTATTGTAATGGTATCAGTGACAAGCGAATCAGAGAAACACTGGCCGTTGAATCAGTTTAAAATTAATGAGTATTCAATAAATAATTGTGCAGCGATTCAGAAACCAGAATAATTATAGTTGATTATTCTGCAATTCTAACTGTAATAACTGCAGTAAATTGGTATTCTGTTACACTACGTCTGTGTAAAGTTGCCGTTTATTTACGGGCGACGTAGCTATTGCCGGCTACAGCAAGGTTTAATCATTGTTTAGAAGCGATGACACGATCTTCCAGCTGAATGGATATTGGCGGTACGTGCTTATGTGGGGGACGCATGAGATTTACGAAAATATGCTTTCAACTGAGGTTATTCACTCAGTCTTCGAACTTAGCAGTTCCTATCTTACAGAAATGTTAGAGCTGGTAATGGTTCAACGGAGTGCCACAATATTTAATGTAACGTAACTTACACGTAACGTTACGTTTGTATGTTAAATACTATAACGGTCAAATAAGACTGCTAGATAGTAGTAATTATGTTATAGGGTGGCATTGAGTGTGTCATAGCATAGTAATGTCTAATAATATAGCGTATAAAGTCTCACAGTGTAGTAGTCTCATAGCATTGCAGTACTTTAGATGTTGAATGTTACGACGCTCGCTGAGATGTTTTTGATAGTAGTAGATATGTTACGGGATGGCAGTGAGTGTGTCATAGCATAGTAGTGTCAAATAATATAGCGTATAATGTCTCATAGTGTAGTAGTCTCATAGCATTGCAGTACTTTAGATGTTGAATGTTACGACGCTCGCTGAGATGTTTTTGATATTAGTAGATATGTTACGGGATGGCAGTGAGTGTGTCATAGCATAGTAGTGTCAAATAATATAGCGTAGAATGTCTCATAGTGTAGTAGTCTCATAGCAATGCAGTACTTTAGATGTTGAATGCTACGACGCTCGCTGAGATGTTTTTGATAGTAGTAGATATGTTACGGGATGGAAGTGAGTGTGTCATAGCATAGTAGTGTCAAATAATATAGCGTATAATGTCTCATAGTGTAGTAGTCTCATAGCATAGCAGTACTTTAGATGTTGAATATTACGTCGCTCGCTGAGACTTCTAGTGAGTGGCTCGTATTATAGTGATGTCTCATAAAAGCGTAGAAAGTTTGATAGCATACAAGTACTGTGAATGTTAAATGTTATAACGCTCCAGTGAGACTGCTAGGTATTAGTAAATGTCTTAAGATAGTAGTCTCATATTGCGTCTCATGGGGCAGTAGTGTCTAATAATAAATCGTAGAATCTCTCAAAGCATTGTTGTACTTTTAATATTTAATGTTATAACGCTCGAGTGAGACTAGTAGTTAGTAGTAAATGTCTTTTACGATTGTAGTAAGTACTTTCTAGCATAGTAGTGAGTGTTTCGTATTATAGTGAAGTCTCATAATATAGCGTAGAATCTCTCAAAGCATTGTTGTACTTTTAATATTTAATGTTATAACGCTCGAGTGAGACTAGTAGTTAGTAGTAAATGTCTTTTACGATTGTAGTAAGTACTTTATAGCATAGTAGTGAGTGTTTCGTATTATAGTGAAGTCTCATAATATAGCGTAGAATGTCTCAAAGCATTGTTGTACTTTTAATATTTAATGTTATAACGCTCGAGTGGGACTAGTAGTTAGTAGTAAATGTCTTTTACGATTGTAGTGAGTACTTTATAGCATAGTAGTGAGTGTTTCGTATTATAGTGAAGTCTCATAATATAGCGTAGAATGTCTCAAAGCATAGTAATACTTTAAATGTTAAACATTATAACGCTTGAGTGACACTATTAAGTTGTAGTAAATGTCTTATATGATTGTAGTAAGTCACACAGAGCATAGTAGTGAGTGTCTCGTATTATGTCTCAATATATAGCGTATAATGTCTTATAGCATAGTAGTACTTTAAATGTTAAACATTATAACGCTTGAGTGACACTATTAAGTTGTAGTAAATGTCTTATATGATTGTAGTAAGTCACACAGAGCATAGTAGTGAGTGTCTCGTATTATGTCTCAATATATAGCGTATAATGTCTTATAGCATAGTAGTACTTTAAATGTTAAACATTATAACGCTTGAGTGACACTATTAAGTTGTAGTAAATGTCTTATATGATTGTAGTAAGTCACACAGAGCATAGTAGTGAGTGTCTCGTATTATGTCTCAATATATAGCGTATAATGTCTTATACCATAGTAGTACTTTAAATGTTAAACATTATAACGCTTGAGTGACACTATTAAGTTGTAGTAAATGTCTTATATGATTGTAGTAAGTTACACAGAGCATAGTAGTGAGTGTCTCGTATTATGTCTCAATATATAGCGTATAATGTCTTATAGCATAGTAGTACTTTAAATGTTAAATGTTTTAACGCTTGAGTGAGAGTACTAGGTAGTACTTAATGTCTTCTAGTATATTATTAGGTGTCTCATAGGACAGTGGTGTCTAATATTATAGAAGACAGTGCATCATAGCGCAGTGGTGTCTAATAGTATAGAAGAGTGTCTCATTGCACAGAGGTGTCTAATAGAATAGGAGAGAGCGTCTTATACCACAGTGGTGTCTAACAGTATAGAATAGAATGTCTTATGCACAGTAGTGAATGGTTCATAGCATAATAGAAATTATCTCATAGCATAGTCGGTTAATTGGCTTTGAGTGATAGCCAAATGTGTAACTGTCGGCTCCCGAACTCCAACGTTTAGATTTTTTGTATTATTAAACTCATAATTTACAAATAATTTTTAATATACAGATGCCGACATCGTGTGTTTACATTTAATAAGGTTTAATTTCGTTTCAAATACCAACACATGTTATCGGCAGGCTTTCAGATAATTCATTTCACAATGAGAATATATTAACAGTGCGTTTAAAACCCCCTCTATGTGAATAGCATTGCCTTGCTTTGGTTAGTTTTTGTAAATAGAAAGTATACAAATTTTTTCCTGCACAAACGAAAGATCGAAAATAAAGATAAGCTATTAACAAAGAGTAGAAAAAAAATAAACCCATTCCTACTTAGGTTGTAACATAGATTTTGAATTCTTAAGGAATTTAGATGTTAAATATTGCAGTTATCGGTTACATAATAAGTCAATTGACCTGCAAAGTCAAGAATTAAATTGAATTTAAGAAAGGTGTATTTAATAATTTTACCAACAAATTTTAAATTTAATTAAATCGAGTTATAATGCACAAAATATACAAAACACAATGAACGGAAAATACATTTAAAACGTTTACACTATTTTTATATCTGGCTTTACATTCTTTTAACATGTCATAAATGTATGAAAACTTTCTATTATTTTAGAATTTATGGCATGGCATATGATATCTACAAAGAAATTGCTTCTACTTAAATGAAAGTACATTTCAATTTAGTTTTGTTCAACATTAAAAAAATTGATATTGTATTATACAAATTAGTTACTTCTTTCCGCATTTTAAAAATATAAAAACTTGTACCATTTTGCCATGACCAGTTAAATTTGAAAGTTAAATTTCGATTTTTACATCACTTATGTTAAAATTAAAACCGATCTGAACTACAATTTGTGAGGTAGAACATTGCTCCTGAATCAGATCTCGCCATTCAGCATTTTGGATTTGAGTTGATTGATAGCCTCGCCCGGTGTTGAAAATTAGTGTAATAACATTTCTTGAAATAAAATAAAATAATAAATTACGAGGTGAGGTTAGAAAAAAAACCGAACTAGCACAGGTGAAACAATAAAACGAATGCAACAAGGCTGAAAGTCGCCTGGCCTGTCACGTGACTCTTGCTCCGCCCACTGCTCGAGTTTCATCTGCCTCCTGCACTCAGTCTGCCCGTGTCGTGTGTTCTAAGTAGTTGACGTTTTGTCTGTGCGTCGGAAAAATGTTGAGTGTACAGAAAGAATAGCGTGTTAACATCAAATTTCTTTTCAAACTTTGAAAATCTGCAAGTGAAACGTTTGTAATGTTGCAACAAGTGTACGGCGATGATTGTTTATCGCGAACACAAGTGTTTGAGTGGTTTAAACGATTTAAAGATTGCCGCGAAGACACAAGTGATGACTCTCGCACTGGCAGACCATTGTCAGCAAAAACTGATGCAAACATTGAAAAAATCGGTAAACCTGTTCGAGAAGATCGCCGTTTAACAATCAGAGGAATGTCTGGGTTGACAGGAATTGACAAGGAAAGTGTTAGGCAGATTCTTCATGAAAGTTTCAACATGAACAAAGTGTGTGCAAAAATGGTTCCAAAGTGTCTCACAATTGAACAGAAGGAACGCCGAAGAATGATTTGTTCTGACTTCCTACAAAACATTGAAAGTGATCCCACCTTTTTACAAAATGTTATTACTTGTGAATCGTGGTTTTTACCTTACGATCCCGAAACCAAACGCCAATCGATGCATTGGAAATCTCCTGATTCTCCACGACAAAAAAAAGCACGAATGTCAAAATCGAAATTCAAGGCAATGATGATTGTTTTTTTTTATGTCAAAGGGATTGTACACATTGATTGGGTACCAGAGGGACAAACAGTGAATC
>JBAIZL010000003.1:67163619-67166119 GCA_036971475.1 Prosapia bicincta | reverse complement strand
ATTGGCTTAGTTAACAAAAAAAATGTTTACAAAATGTTATTAGACAGTATTAGGTAAGGTACACAGTAAATACGGGTAGGTTATCAAAGCCCTCTATTTCAAAAGTGTAATGATGGAGATTCCGTTAACACAAGCTTGAGAAATCCTATTCTTTCGGTCTGTTCTGGTCTAGCCTTCAGCGGTCGGCAGTGGGTTGTAATCTTAATGTAAGATGGCTTAGTTAACCTTTTAATAATGTATATTTCCAAATTTAATAATAACTAAAATGTTATTTGTAAAATTATTAAACTGTTTTGTATTTATATATTATAAAAATATGTAAATATGTCAGAATAACATTAATAAGCCGCAAAATAGAAAGCGAATTTCCTGGCAGTTTTCTATTTTCCCTTCTATGCATTATTTTTATTTGTTACTATTTATACGCTTCCTTTCTTTGGTCGCTTGTATTGTGTTTTAGTTTCTTTCCCGTTAATCTAGTTTGTTTGTTTATTTTATTCTCTTTATTAATTTTTAATCCTAGAGCATTATTTATGATATTTAGAGGTAGCCATAGCAACAATTTAAGGTTATAAAATGGAGATTATTTATAAAGATGTTTGAGAATTTCATTTCTAGCTATGGAATGTTGGCTCAGTATTAAAAAGCGCTAGACTTCGAACATGAAGATACTCAGTTCGAATCCTACCTAGACCCCTAAAGTTTTATAGGTAATTCAACTATTAAATACATATTTGAAAAACTGTATTACATCAATTGTCATCCACTATAGATAAAAAAAATGTATTTAATTGAAAGAATAAAATGTATTTCATTAGCGATTGAAAATTTGTACAAAATATATATCAGAAGACCGTAAGGTAATAGAAATAATTTTAAAATTGTGGGGTTACACTGTTATATTGCCAAAACTTTAAACTGTATTATGCAGTAAGATATTGAAGTAAAGAATACATCGAACTTCAGGCTTCAACCGCCCTATATTAATCCTAAGAACATGTTTTTACAGGATGAGTCGACCTGGGACTGAAAATATACACAGAAATATTTTGGCGCTCGCTGGAATCGAACCCAGAAACTTAAGGTTAGTAGTCAAGTTCTTTACCCACTTAACTATTCAGCCTAAACATTTCACTTTTAAAATGCTTTATTTATTTACAAGTCTTAAAGGTTTGTTTAAGAATTATCATCACAGTTTAATTCGAATCTTTAAAATTCTAATTCCTTATCACGCTAAGGTAAACAGAAACACTAACTCTAAAAAAATTACTTCAGGTCTAATGTTTCTTTAAAAGCTCAATCTAGAGTCTAAAACTTGAAAAAAATATAAAGTAATTAGTTCAAGCTGTTCCGGAGGCGATTTTTCACTGGAGCCGTCAAATTATTCTACAATTGCAAGGGACAATTAACTGGCCATGAACAATAAACTCCAGAGGTTTAGAAGGGGCGGAATTAAAGCTAATGTGTGCGGGACAATCTAATACCCTGATTTCATTGTTTAACAAGTTCTGTCAGTTTTGTAACCCGTGATCAATGGATCAGCTAGAAATCTACTTTTGTCTTTCTGTAACGATATTTGGTATTCCAAACCTTTTATCACACAGCTCCATATTACTTTCGTCCCTGACATCTATTCACTTTCGGAAACATCCCACATAGCTACCAATACCAGAACACTTGCCTTGGTCTGGTAATCTGAATGCGCTCGCGCGCGTGTCTGTATGTGTCAGTGCACGCGCGTGTAATTTCGTTCTTATAGCTTGCATATATATATATATATATATATATATATATATATATACATACATATATATATATATATATATATATACACATATGTGTGTCTGTGTGTGTGTGTGTGTGTGTGTGTGTGTGAGTGTGTGTGTGTGTGTGTGTCTGTGTCTGTGTGTATGTGCGTGCGTGTGCTTGTGTATGTGCGCGCGCGTGTGTATATGTATGTGTGTGTGTGTGAGTGTGTGTGTGTGTGTGTATGTGTGCTTGCGTGTGAGTGTGTGTGTGTGTGTGTGTGTATGTGTGTGTGTGTATGTGTGTGTGCGTGTGCGCGTGTATAGCGTTTTAGTGGGACCCACATCACCGTAGCTTTATTCAGGAGAAGGGATTGTAATTACTTTTAGGGACTAAAATGAAACAACGAACCAATGAATTCATCCCTTAAAAATGTGCACAATAACATTCTGCTTCTGACGTTAGTCTGACGCTAAAACAATAGTTTGCTGAGGCTAAGGCGCTTCTTGGTAGAATTACTGAAATTGTGATTAAATACAACAGATGTTAAACTTTAAATCTATTCTGTCAACGTGAAACATCTTTGCAACAGTAAGTGTGAGTGTGTGTGTGTGTTTTTGTGTGAGTGTGTGTGTGTGTGTTTTTGTGTGTATGTGTATGTGTATGTGTGTGTGTGTGTGTGTGTGTGTGTGTGTGTGTGTGTGTGTTTGTGTGTGAGTGTGTGTGTGTTTGTGCGTGTTGCAACGTCCCTTCC
>JBAIZL010000003.1:67116119-67158619 GCA_036971475.1 Prosapia bicincta | reverse complement strand
TTCTGTGCTCCCTCATATAATTCTGTTTTCTTCCTCTAGATAGATGGACATAGAACCTGTTGAAATTGTGATTATAATTTTGTTTCAAGACTCTCTTGATACTTGTGACATCAACGTTTGAATACTTTTCTTTATTTCTTAATTTGAACTTCAAGTGTATAGACTAATTTTCTCGTTAATTCACTGTAACTCTAATCATTTGCTTTTCATATTGGATGTAAATTACTGTAACAATATTTTATCTTATAACCACCTTTTTTGAAGCTTTTTGAAAATAAGTTAATTGCTTATATATTTTCTTTATTTTAATTTACTTTTTTCATAAATGATGATTTGATTGTTAATACAAAATTTGGTAATTATTCTTTAGCAATTTTAAGAATTTAGAAAAAATGGTTTATACTATTAAAATTCAGACTTGCCCCAAACTGTGGTGGTTCCTCTTGTCTCTCGGATGTGGTCCTGGACTCCTTGGATCAGCAGCGAAACGCACTAGATCGCTTTAAAGGCCATCTTTAATACTTTATGACATTTAAAAAAAAAAATACGAAGTTCGTTTTCGCGGAAACGTTGCATAGCAGGGCATCGTTACGTCCATCAGGGGCTAGTCGTCGTGTTTAGCCACGGAACACCATCTTGGAGACGCCTCTGGATGTCTTAGCCAAAAATACGTCTGTCTCTTTCAAAGTCTCATCTGCGTCTCTCTTACTCCTCGTCGAGCGGTTCCCCACCCTTACAACCAGCCGTGCTTCTGTTTACTTTAGGCAAGCCAGTTCAGACCTGCAAGGGTGGTTGTCTATTATACTTTCTCTTTTTGTTTTGTTTCGTTTTTTAGCCAGGCGTCTTAAGTGTTCCTTTCGGTGCAATTTTTGATAATTTCGTAAACCAATGTCCACTATCATGATTTGAGATGCAGCTACAAACTTGATTGACGTTTCTAACCCTTTCCGTTCGTGAGTTGCGCTACTTTTGATATATTTCTTCTCCCCTCGACAGTTTATTGCTTTTGGGGCAAATTCACACTCTTTCTTTATTTTTCTCTATTCTTACATAATTTTAATTATATTATTTTCATTTATTTTGCTTTTAATACAAGTATCTTTTATTTAATTTTATATTTGAGCTTCGGTGGTTCATTTCTTAAAAAGTTTATACTTACTTTTGTTATTCAATCTAATTTACAATTTATTACATTTTTCTTATGACACTGTTTCAAAAGATTTTGGGCTAGCCGCAATCTTTTGCTTTGAGACGGTTTTTTGGCCATTTCAACACACACACTGAGATGGCCAAAAAGCAGTCTTAAAGGGAAGATTTTGTTTGTGGCAAAATCTTTTAAAAATATTAAATTATGAAAGTTTAGAATTGACAACGCTGCTATGAATCGTTGCGGGTTAGCAACGTTGTTATCTGTTTAAGTAAACAAGGCCGACTTTATGCACAAAACGGAGCAAATGCAGGAAATTAATTATTTCTTCTAGCTTGTAAGATATAATATAAAATAAATTTTTGTTATTTGTAACATACCAAAACATAAAAATAAAATATGAAAATAAAAGTTGAAAATAAAATTATAAAACATGAAGTAGAAGAGAATTGTTTCATGATAAGAAGAAAGAAATTAATAAATAAACAGATTATTGTAAAGTAACAAATTTAGTAACAAAAGTCTTAAACAATGTAATTAATAAATGGTTAAATAAATTTTTAAAGAGATTGAAAAGTGTTCAGTGCGGATATATAATATTTTCAAGTGACTTGAAAGTACAACTTACGATCGGAAAGGCCTAGAACTGTGATCCAAGTTTGTAACAACTTCTTGAATGGTGAAAAAGAATATGGTGTCAAAAAATATTAATGTATTACACCAGAAATGACTTATATAAAGCCTCAGCGAAAAAACTTGAAAAAATCTAATTCAGAAAGGTAAATTAAGACACTATCATACAAGTTTAAACAGGTCTTGTACAACCGATAAACCAGATAGCGGGAAGGGATGAGCCCGCTAGCAAGGAATATAGGGGGACTCGGCTATCGGCTTTAGAAGACGACGGACGTGTTCTGTACGAGATCCAGAAAGAAAATCCAGGATGCTGTTCCGTGGCTGAGGACAACACCAAGCTCAGATGGACGTGAAGATGACCTGCTGTCAAACACCCGCGAAATGAGCTACAATTATTTAACAGCATAAAATGTAATAAGTAATAATACAGCTCTAAAATCAATCAATGACGATGGCTGCAGAAAGAATCCTCCAGCAAAACCAGGAAAATCACACCCATTCCAGTGAGAGCTTTTGGGGCAAGTCTTAATTTTGTTATCATAACCATTTATTAAATATAGTAAAGATTTTTCTAAATTCATGTAATAAAATTTCAAAATATGTAAAAAATTTATTCTCTTATTGAAAATTAATAATTTAAAGAATATATAAACAATCGACTAATTTTTGAACTGTAATAAAATCATTGATAATGAATTTAAAATAAAATGAAATATCAAGCAACAAGTTCTATTATCTTGAGATAAAATATTAGAAATTTAACGTTTTAAATAAATTCATGTATTATTCAATCAACTGTTAAACTTGATGCTAAGATCAGATTTACAAACAATTAAGAACTTTATAAGAAATTTAAATTAATGACAAGTGTAAAGAATTGCATATAAAATTACTAGAACTACAAATAACAAAGATTTACAAGAAATTAAAGTAGAAAAATATATAATGTCAGAGAAATGGAAATTTTAAGTTATATTTTAATTTTTAAAGCTATTGAAACACAAGTAAGAACAAACGAAAATTGATTCAAAATTATTAAACATAACCTGTGGTAAAAGTAGTTATTAAAATTGTATGAAATTTTTCCAACCAGCAACCAGTAAAGAACTAATTAATTAAATTAAAGTCATAAGAAAGTTATAGATAAAATTTTAGTGAATCAAAAGTATAAAATATGTTTAAACCAATGGTTGGTTTTTGAAAAACAAAGTCCAGGAATTTATTCACTCAACACACCACAGGTACCAGGATTTGGTAAGTCGGGTGCGATCATATTTTGACCGCGGCTATACTAGAGCGTTTCGGCCCTACAGTGTCCATCATCACCAGGCACAAATAGGTAGGTCGTTTAACGTGAACTTCGGGGACAAGGTTTCTGCTCCCTAGATGTGTAACATAAAGGTTTTTCCACGGCAACACACAAATATATATATATATATATAAATGTATTTACTATATGATATTATATATTTACTATATAATATTATTTAAAATATATATATATATATATATATATATATATACGAGGGTAAGTCAATAATTATCCGCAATATAGTTATAAAATTTTATTGAAATCAAATAGGAAACTTACAAGTACATCATTTTTCGACATAGTCCCCTTGCTTTTCAACGCACTTGGTCCAACGTTGTTCAAGTTTCCTGATGCCCTTGTGGAAGAAGGTTTTGGGTTGAGATGCGAGCCAGGAATGCACCGCTTCTTTCAATGCTTCGGCTGTCGTAAATCGACGGCCCCTAAATGCCTTCAAAATACTTCAAAATTAAGTTTCTGAAGCGTTTCTGCAGTGTGGGCAGCTGAATGTGGACGGGCATTGTCGTGCAACAACACAACGCCTTTTGACAGCAGTCCTCGGCGTTTGCTACGAATTGCAGGCTTCAGCTTAGCGGTAAGCATCTCACTGTAACGTACACTGTTTATTGTTGTGCCCCTTTCCTGATAATGTTCCAGTAATGGACCTTGTGAGTCCCAAAAAACCGTAAGCATAAGTTTTCCTGCGGACGGTTGGGTTTTGAATTTTTCTTGCACGGCGAATTTGGATGTTTCCATTCCATACTCTGCCGTTTACTCTCCGGCTCGTAATGATGGATCATGTTTCGTCACCAGTAACGATCCTGTCTAAGAAGTTGTCCCGTTCGTTAACATAGCGATCCAAATGTTTTTTGCACACGTCCAAGCGCGTTTGTTTATGCAACTGTGTCAGTTGTTTTGGAACCCATCTTGCACAAACTTTATGAAACCCAAGTCTGCTGTAAATGATTTCGTAGGCAGAACCGTGGCTAATTTGCAGACGATTTGCCACGTCGTCAACAGTTATCCGTCTGTCTGAGAGAATCATTTCACGTGAACGCTCAATGTTTTCCTCGTTTATGGCGGTAACTGGTCGTCCAGCTCCTTCATTTTGCGTAACACTTGTGCGACCATTTTTGAATTTTTCAATCCATTCATAGACACTCCGTTGTGGCAAACAATTGTTCCCGTACTGTACCAAAAGTCTTCGATGAATTTCGGCCCCTGATACACCTTCCGACTACAAAAAACGAATCACTGAACGTTGCTCTTCTTTGGTGCAAATAGAGAGTGGAGCGGCCATTATTAACAGCACGGCAGCGATAACGAAACTAACCTAGCAGCTTGTAACGTGCATAGACATAACAACGAATAAACAAAGCATGCATCATCAACGCAAAAGGACAGTACTGCCAACGTAAACAAAAATATACCTATATTGCGGATAATATTTGACTTACCCTCGTATATATATATATATATATATATATATATATATATATATATATATATATACATATATGTACCAATTCAAAGGTGGGTAATACAGATGTGAACATAAAAGAAAAGAACACCCGGAGAACGAAAGCAATTATTACCCTTCTTAATAGTATCTTTTGCTATAATTAATGTGTGTGTGTGTGTGTATTTGAGCACAGGCGTGTGCGTATGTGCGTGCCAGTGTGCGCGTGGGTTGTATGTGCGTCTGTGTGTGTTTGTACGTAGGCGTGCGTGTGTATCTGTGTTTGTGTGTGTGTGTGTGTGTGTGTGTGTTTGTATGAGTGTGATAGTGCGTGTTTTAGGACTTATGTGCTTGTGCGTTCGCGCGTGTGTGCTTGTGTGTGTGTGCCCGTGCGTTGGGGTTTGTTTGCTTGTGTGTGTGTGCGTGCGTACTTGTGTGCGTATGTGCTGGTGTGTGAGTGAGCGCGTTTGTGTGTGCGTGAGCGCGTTTGTGTGTGCTCTACACGTTTGTGGGCATAACTATTTTATATAATAGTCCCTATATAGTACTAAATGTATCCCTATCGAGGGATGGCTACTAAAGATTTTTCCACCTCACCCTTCCCACCGAACCAAGCTTTTCCTTTAAAAGGACGTTTTGTTCAATACGTTCCTATTTTAGCGCAACCATTTCTCATGTTCTCAAAACGATTTCCCTGCAAATTGATTAAAACCCGACGAAGCGTTACACCCCCTTTTCTCATTGCTAATTATACCTAAATGCCGATGGGTACATCCACTGTCTTCGAAGAGATTAGATTTTTGCATTAAACTTTTAAACTCAGTTTCAAGCTAATCCGATTCACCGCTATTCGCAATAGAATCGTTTATTCACTTCTTGAAGATTTAAAGATGCATCAGATGGACGCGAAGCCATCAAATAACTTGTCCTTATTGTTTAGCTTTCGATACAAAATATAATTAAATTTTTATACATATACCTTTCCATTTCAAAACAATACGTTTACCTTCTGAAACTCTCTCGACCACTAACTTATTAAAGTCAAGAGTTAGTATAAAATTTCGGCTTCAGATGAGTAGGACGCCATCAGATAATTTATTAATTCATTGTTTTTTTTTCAGTTGGATCAAATATTTAGTAATAGTTTGTTAATATTTGTTTGGTCTCAGATTCCGCTCATTCCATCATATATTTAATTACTAATTTAACGCCGTTTAATTTTGCTTTGTGTTTAATATAAAATTTCATTAACCTTTCTGCGATTAAATGAATATCATAATCAACATCCTATCTACAAAAAATGCTATAGTGAAACTACATAATAATGTCGGAGAAAAATATCACAATCTAAGTCTATTTGATAATTATTTAGGGTACTTTCGTATTATAAGGATGCTACTAATATAGGTTTGTAGTAACGTTGCATAAAATTATAACCAAATCTATCCTGACCTGATACTTCATAGGTAAATAAATTCAATTAAATTAAGTTGAACCAATACGCAAATTAAAACTACGGAAAACGCACTAAATGTAGGTTATGTTAAGTTTATTTATTCACTTTTGAGTTGAGACTACGTTTTTGGGTGCGCAGTAGCAACAGCGCATTGTACTACGTCCAGGCATGAATATACCTATAAAGCATCCAGTTAGGATAGATTTGTTTTGTAATTTTATACAACATTATACGTATCTATGTTAGTGGCCTCCGTATAATATGTAAGTACCTTATTTAGTTTTGTATTTCCTTATTAGATAGATGGTAACCCAGCATTTCTGGAATGTAGTAGACCAGTATTGCATAAAAACAAGCTACATATATACTAGTTGTCCCTCAATGTGCCACTATCCAAAGCTACACACAGTCATTTAGTTTTTCACTCCACGGAAAGCTACACATACGTTGTTATACGGATGCTACTAATATAGGTACATAGTAATGTTGCATACAATTATAACCAACTCTATCCTGACCGGATACTTCATAGGTAAATAAAATCAAATAAATTAACTTGAACCAATACCCAAATTAACTACGGAAAACACGCTAAAGTTAGGTTATGTTAGGTTTACTTATTCACCTTTGAGTTGAAACTATGTTTTTGGGTGAGCAACAGCGCATTATACTACGTCTAGACAATAATATACCTATAAAGCATTCAGTTAGGATGGATATTTTTGTAATTTTATACGTAACATTATACGTACTTATGTAAGTGGCCTCCAGATAATATGTAAGTACCTTATTTAGTTTTGTATTTCTTTATTTTATAATTCTCGTATTTTATTCTTACAAGGCCACTATAAATAATAAAATTTTAGTTTTAACGAAGCAGCTAAGAATTAGATGAAAAATTATTTTGTAGTAATAAAAAAAAAAATTAGCACCAAGCCTAATCATAGTTTCATAACATAACCTAAAAAATACCATGTCATTTCATAGATTTACCACCCAAGTTCATAAAAACTGCAGTAAATGACTATCGTAAATTTTTTTTCCTCAAGTAATTCACACTGCTTCAACCTACATCAGTGCCTGATGATGAATCTTTTACACATACCATATATCGGCATTTACTACCACTTCCTTCTAATAGTATGTCATGAAAACTATCCTAAAATGCTTTTTATATATTTAAAAATATGTAATATATTTTTGAAAATAAATACTCACCCGAAAATAACTCGAAAATCGCAAATAAATCTTTACAATTTGACTGTATTATTTACAATGTAAAACACTATTTCTTTTGATATAACGTAGATAGGTGGTAACCCAACGGATAGTAGCACCTGTAGAATGTAGTCGACGAGTAGTGTAGAATTGGCATCAGTCGTCATCCAAGCCCCGAAATAGACACATATACATAGGAATGAATAGAACCGGTATGATGCGAATATGAATCAACACGCATTAAGGGGTTAAATTAATATCCTAAACAATATCTTATATACAAAAAACCTTTTATTGTAATTTTTACCTTGTCGAAAAAAAGAAATAATAATAATGTTACCTAAACCATTATAAAATAGTTTATAATTTATTATATTATAATTTTAACACAGTAAATCAATTATTATAATCAGTAATGACTAAATACATTTCCTAATTGTGTGTAATACAATTCGTGGAATACACATTTGCTACATTTTAAGTTGTATAAAACTCTGCCTCTGCCATTTACTCGGGAAAAGGCGCTAAAGGGTTCTAATAAAGGCCGTAATGTACTGTAGGGTGGGTATAACATGTTGCTAGGCTATTTATTATAATCAATATGTTATCTAAATAATAAACAAATATTAAATACCGTAATAGGAAATGAGAAAAAACAATAAATAGAAAAACATTTAAGACAAAACTGGTATAAATTGGGTAACTAAAACTTTAGAAACGCCTGTCCACAAGCACACTCTAGAGACGGAGTTCGCAACCAACACGCTATCAGGCATGATCTGGAGTTGGAGGGCCACGGCTGCAAAAACCTTGGCATAATGTCACCCGCTGAGAAAGACCGCCAGTTTTATGTACGCATTGACAAATATTCATGTTTGGATGTTGATGCTACGCACAAGTAGCATACAAACATAAAACAGTTGTTTATTAAAACACTTCGCCCTTACACCCTTAAGCCCTTACGTCGTCACACAACGCGGTGCGTTATCATTATACCGAGTCCATAACGTGCAACGTCCAGCACGGCTGTGAATCATCTACTGCTAGATTAGCATTGCACGAAATTTACAACCTCCATCCGCCAGATCTCCCTCCGAAAGTACGTATTCCTCCCACAAGCATATTGTCCTGTAATCGCCTTATTGCGTCATTACTAGCTAGTGTCATTGGTGAGCAAGGCCCGTGATACAATTGAGATAGAAGAAAACAAACGTAAAAAATATACATTTCATAAACTTCTCTTAACTACTAAATATTATAAAAGAGTAAAGCCCATACATTTCTTTTTAATAGGAACGATTCTTCTCTTTGCTATAATAGAACTTCCTTAGTCACATTTATTATTCTCTGGTTATAATGAAATACTTGGGCTCTAGTTTAGCGTTGCCACAATCATTAACGCAAACAGTTTACCGGTGACAATGGTTAATATTGTAAGGACAATAAAGCGGGTACGAGGCAAGTTTGTGACTGTATAGTGATTGAAAGCTTGAAACATAGCAACTCGTTATATGCACACTACAGTACATTACGGCCTTTATTTAAACCCATTAGCGACTTTACCCGAGTAACTGAAAGAGGCAGCGTTATGTACAACGTACTTCATGGCTACCATTAACAACAAATAAAATGTAGCAAAAGTGTTCTCAAAGAAATGTATTACACACAAGCATGCGATCTTGGACAGAATGTACGGCTAATTATCGACTTAAACCCAGGGTGCGATTCCTTGAGACTAAACCCGTGTGTGTATACGCGCGCGCGAGCGTGTGTGTGTGTGTGTGCATGTGCGTGAGAGTGTGCCCATGTGCATGTGTTTGTGTGCGTGAGAGTGTGCGCGTGTGTATGTGTGTGTGTGAATGTGTGCCTGTATATGTGTGTGCGTGTGTGCGTGCTCGTGTGCGTAGGCCAGTGTCTAAGAATCCGATAGACATTCTATGAGACGTACTTATTATGTGAGATTTTTAAGACGATTTATGGGTAGAAATGTATTCAAGAACCCGATAGAGATTCTATGAGACATACCTCGCGTGCATGATCTTTGAGACGATGTACGGGTAGATATAAGTCCAAGAACCCGATAGAGATTCTATGAGACATACCTCGCGTGCACGATATTTGAGACGATGTACGGGTAGATATAAGTCCAAGAACCCGATAGAGATTCTATGAGACATACCTCGCGTGCACGATATTTGAGACGATGTACGGGTAGATATAAGTCCAAGAACTCGATAGAGATTCTATGAGATATACCTCGCGTGCATGATCTTTGAGACGATAATGATGTACGAGTAGACGTGCTTCCAAGAACCCGATAGAGATTCTATGAGACATACCTCGCATGCACGATATTTGAGACGATGTACGGGTAGATAATAAGTCCATGAACCCGATAGAGATTCTATGAGACATACCTCGCGTGCACGATATTTGAGACGATGTACGGGTAGATATAAGTCCTTGGACCCGATAGATATTCTATGAGACATACCTCGCGTGCACGATATTTGAGACGATGTACGGGTAGATATAAGTCCAAGAACCCGATAGAGATTCTATGAGACATACCTCGTTTTTGGGTGGGCATTAGCAACAGTGCAATGTACTACGTCCAGACATGAATATACCTATAAAGCATCCAGTTAGGATAGATTTTTTTTGTAATTTTATACAACATTATACGTACCTATGTTAGTGGCCTCCGTATAATATGTAAGTACCTTATTTAGTTTTGTATTTCCTTATTAGATAGATGGTAACCCAGCATTTCTGGAATGTAGTAGACCAGTATTGCATAAAAACAAGCTACATATATACTAGTTGTCCCTCAATGTGCCACTATCCAAAGCTACACACAGTCATTTAGTTTTTCACTCCACGGAAAGCTACACATACGTTATTATACGGGTGCTACTGTATAGGAACATAGTAATGTTGCATACAATTATAACCAACTCTATCTTGACCGGATACTTCATAGGTAAATAAAATCAAATAAATTAACTTGAACCAATAAGTAAATTAACTACGGAAAACACGTTAAAGTTAGGTTATGTTAGGTATACTTATTCACCTTTGAGTTGGGACTATGTGTTTGGGTGAGCAACAGCGCATTATACTACGTCCAGACAATAATATACCTATAAAGCATCCAGTTAGGATGGATATTTTTGTAATCTTATACGTAACATTATACGTACTTATGTAAGTGGCCTCCGTATAATATGTAAGTACCTTATTTAGTTTTGTATTTATATATTTTATAATTCTCGTATTTTATTCTTACTAGGCCCATATAAATAATAAAATCTTAATTATAACGAAGCAGCTAAGAATTAGATGAAAAATTATTTTGTAGTAATAAAAAAAAAATTAGCACCAAGCCTAATCATAGTTTCATAACATAACCTAAAAAATACCATGTCATTTCATAGATTTACCACCCAAGTTCATAAAAACTGCAGTAAATGACTATCGTAAATTTTTTTTCCTCAAGTAATTCACACTGCTTCAACCTACATCAGTGCCTGATGATGAATCTTTTACACATACCACATATCGGCATTTACTACCACTTCCTTCTAATAGTATGTCATGAAAACTATCCTAAAATGCTTTTTATATATTTAAAAATATGTAATATATTTTTGAAAATAAAAACTCACCCGAAAATAACTCGAAAATCACAAAAAAATCTTTACAATTTGACTGTATTATTTACAATGCAAAACACTATTTCTTTTGATTGAACGTAGATAGATGGTAACACAACGGATAGTAGCACCTGTAGAATGTAGTCGACGAGTAGTGTAGAATTGGCATCAGTCGTCATCGAAGCCCCGAAATAGACACATATACATAGGAATGAATAGAACCGGTATGATGCGAATATGAATCAATACGCATTAAGGGGTTAAATTAATATCCTAAACAATATCTTATCTACAAAAAACCTTTTATTGTAATTTTTACCTTGTAGAAAAAAAGAAATAATAATAATGTTACCTAAACCATTATAAAATAGTTTATAATTTATTATATTATAATTTTAATACAGCAAATCAATTATTATAATCAGTAATGACTACATACATTTCCTAATTGTGTGTAATACAATTCGTGGAATACACATTTGCTACATTTTAAGTTGTATAAAACTCTGCCTCAGCCATTTACTCGGGAAAAGGCGCTAAAGGGTTCTAATAAAGGCCGTAATGTACTGTAGGGTGGGTATAACATGTTGCTAGGCTATTTATTATAATCAATATGTTATCTAAATAATAAACAAATATTAAATACCGTAATAGGAAATGAACAAAAACAATAAATAGAAAAACATTTAAAACAAAACTGGTATAAATTGGGTAACTAAAGCTCTTAGAAACGTCTGTCCACAAGCACACTCTAGAGACGGACTTCGCAACCAACACGCTATCAGGCATGATCTGGAGTTGGATCCAGTTGTTACAGGGAATCTTCGTATTGGAGGTTTGAAATTATTTAACTTTTATAAAGCCAGAGATATATCTATAGACATAGAGTGCGCGAGTGTGAGAGAAAGTTGTGTAAGCCAGCAGGCACTGATAACATGTAAATACAAAAGGTTTCCAATTAGCCGTCGTTCACTGAACGCAATTCATTGTGCTTTATGTTTCGAGGGTCACGGCTGCAAAAACCTTGGCATAATGTCACCCGCTGAGAAAGACCGCCAGTTTTATGTACGAATTGACAAATATTCATGTTTGGATGTTGATGCTACGCACAAGTAGCATACAAACATAAAACAATTGTTTATTAAAACACTTCGCCCTTACACCCTTAAGCCCTTACGCCGTCACACAACGCGGTGCGTTATCATTATATCGAGTTCATAACGTGTAACGTCCAGCACGGCTGTAAATCATCTACTGCTAGATTAGCATTGCGCGAAATTTACAACCTCCCTCCGCCAGATCCCCCTCCGAAAGTACGTCTTCCTTACACCCTTGAGCCCTTACGCCGTCACACAACGCGGTGCGTTATCATTATATCGAGTCCATAACGTGCAACGTCCAGCACGGCTGTGAATCATTTACTGCTAGATTAGCATTGCGCGAAATTTACAACCTCCCGTCGCCATGTCTCCCTCCGAAAGTACGTCTTCCTCCCACAAGCATATTGTCCTGTAATCGCCTTATTGCGTCATTACTAACTAGTGTCATTGGTGAACAAGACGCGTGATAGAATTGAGATAGAAGAAAACAAACGTAAAAAATATACATTTCAGTAAACTTCTCGTAACTAATTAATATTATAAGAAAATAAAGCCAATACATTTCTTTTTAATAGGAACGATTCTTCTCGTTTCTATAATAGAACGTCTTTTATCTCATTTATTATTCTCTGTTATAATGAAATACTTGGGCTCTAGTTTACCCTTGCCACAGTCATTAACGCAAGCAGTTTGCCGATGACAATGGGTAATATTGTAAGGACAATAAAGCGGGTACGAGGCAAGTTTGTGGCTGTATAGTGATTGGAAACTTGAAGCCTGGCAACACACAGTACATTACGGCCTTTATTTAAACCCATTACCGAGTAACTGACAGAGGCAGCATTATGTACAACGTACTTCATGGCTACCATTAACAACAAATAAAATGTAGCAAAAGTGTACTCAAAGAAATGTATTACACACAAGCATGCGATCTTGGACAGAATGTACGGCTAATTATCGACTTAGACCCTGGGTGCGATTCCATGAGGCTAAACCCGTGTGTGTATACGCGCGCGCGCGTGTGTGTGTGTGTGTGTGTGTGTGTGTGTGCGCGCGCGTGTGCGAGTGCGTGAGTGTGTATGTGTGCGTGCTCGTGTGCGTGTGCGTAGGCCAGTGTCTAAGAATCCGATAGAGATTCTATGAGACGTACTTATTATGTGAGATCTTTGAGACGATGTACGGTTAGACATGTGTCCAAGAACCCGATAGAATCCATGAAGCAACATAGATTCCATGAGACATACCTCGCATGAACGTTCTTTGAAAAGATGTACGGGAAGACATGCATCCAAGGACCTGATAGAAGTTTTATGAGATATACCTCGCTTGCACGATCTTTGACAGTACGAGTAGGCATAGTTTCAAGAACCCGATAGAAATTTAATGAGACATACCTAAGACATGAATCTAAGAACCAGATAGAGTTTCTATGAGACATACCAAGAAGAACGAAAAACGTTTACTATGTCAAGCAGTTACCTTAATTAAAAGCCTTTCGCTGCCGGTCGCATACAAATATAGCTCATATCTATATAAAGGGTGGATAGAAATGCTGATGCTTTCCCTGCAACATCGGAATATTTCCTTTATATGTTTGCAATATAAACGTGTGATTTAACTAAACAATATACGTTACCATGCTTATCATAAAATATTTATATATTTTTATTGAATATATCCAGACATTTTGCAAATTTCACTATGGGAAAGGAATGAGGACATGTATTGCGTTTATTGCTGTCCCTTGTCAAACTCCGTCAAACGAAATCTCGAATCGTATAGCTTCAATCTCCCTTTAATCCTTAGTCCCATTCGTTCCATTAGCTTTAGAATAAAAAAGTCGGCCTATCGCACACATTCACGCGCGCGCGTACACACACCCACCCACCCACACACAAACACACACACACACACACACACCCACACACACACACATACACATAGACACACACACACACACACGCGCGCGCGCGCGCACACACTCACACACACACACACACTCACAGAAACACACACAAGTACACACACGTGAGTAGGAATTGGTTTAGACTGGCTCAACTACCCCTAACTCGGCCGCTACGTAACCTAGGACTATAGGGGTAGTTGTGGATGATGCTCAAGGTCATCGCGCACCTGATCCCAGCCTTAGGGGTGGTTTAGACCACGTTTAGAGGGGTGGGGGGTAGTTTTTCGAAGAAATTTAATTCTAACCTACTAACCTAAGCTAGCCAAAATGGATCTAACCTAACCTAACCTATGTATGGGGGGTGACATCAGCTACGTTCAGGACCATCTCCGGGGGTAGCTCCGGGGGTGGATTGGGGGTGGGGGTAGTTTTCGAAAAAATTTTGGAAAATCGTGTCTTGACCGATAGGGTGAGTTTAGAGTCTATTACGGGCTGCTGATGGGTAGTTTCACCTAGGGGTAGTTTTTACAAAAAATATGAAATTGCCGAAAATCGATTGGCTGGATCAACAGACAGTACAGGATATGTGTAGAGTCCTTTTTGGACCATTGCGGGGGCGGGTTCACCAAGGGGTAGTTTTTAAATAAAATACGAAATCGCCAAATATCGACCGGTTTGATCGAAAGACCGTACGGGATATGTGTCCATTATGGTAGGCTGTGTGGGTGGGATCACCGGTTTTCAGATTGCCAAAAATGATCGAGGTCCTAGGTAAAAGCCACCTAGGAGTCATGCTCGAGGTAAAGCCATCTCGAGGCAGGCCCTTACGTAAGGCCGCTTAGGTAAAGTAACCCAGGAATAGCTCCGGTGGTGGGGGTAACTTTGGAAAGATTTAATGGTTATCTGATGACATATCAGCGCCCGAGCGACTCCAGGTAAGTAGTAGGCTCACCCTAACTATAGTGGTCTACCCCTAAATGATTTGGGTGATGAGGGGCCCTGGGGTATATGATTGGCAAACTCAAAATTTGTCTATCCTACTAAATTAATAAACAATGCAGTCGGCCTATAAGTAAAGCTACATAAGAGCAGGGCTAGGACGGTTGCTATATCAACTACCAAGAGAAATACCTCCACCAAGTCTTAGGTAAAGCTATCTGTGGAGCAAGGCCACAGGTAAAACCATCCCTTATGCCAAACCATAGGTAAAGCCATCCAGGTGTCGGACCTTCGGTAAAGTCACACCAGGAGTCGTGCTAGAGGTAAAGCCCCCAGGAGCTAGGCCTTAGGTATAGCCAACCCGAAGTCTGCCCTTAAGTAAAGCCACCCGGGTGTCAGACCTCCGTTAAAGTAACCGCGGAGTCGGGCTTGAGGTAAAGCCGCCTAGGAGCCAGGCCTTAGGTAAAGCTACCATTGAGGCAGACCATCGGTAAAGCTACCATGGAGTCGGGGCCTAGGTAAAGCTACCATGGAGTTAGACAATAGGTAAAGCAAACACGGAGCAAGGACTCAGGTAAAAGCCATCTCGAAGCCAGCCGATAGGTAAAGTAACCCTGGATTCAGGCATCAAGTGGGGGTGGTTATCAAATAATATATGAAATTACCAAAAAATGATGGGTTAGATCAAACGACCAACGACCTACATAGAGTTCAAATAGTCAACAAGTTGAATCGACCAATCACAACGCAGGGGCCTGGTAGGCCTACGTAAACGGTCAATGTAAGACGAGAAGGCCTATATAACGTGTTAAACCAATATATATGACAGCCCACATAATGTGTTAAACAAATATGCAAGCCTACATACATACTATGCTAGGCCGACATACTATGTCGGTAAATCACCGGCCAAAGCCTATATGAACTGAGATAGTTTCACCTCATATATCAGGTAGAACCACGGGCAGGCAACCGTATAATATGGGGAGTACTATAAGGTATAGCTAAACCAATATATACGATAGCCCACATAATGTGTTAAACAAATACGCAAGCTTGCATACATACTATGCTAGACCTACATACATGAATCCCTAAATGCGCCTACTATGTCGGTAAATCACTGGCCACAGCCTATATGAACTGAGATAGTTTCACCTCATATATCAGGTAGAACCTGGCAATCGTATAATATGGGAAGTACTATAAGTTACATCTACCAATGCATAACCTATCAGGCCCACGTAAAGATTTACTGTATCTGATGACGTACGAGCGACATGCGCACCTATAACCAGAGTGGCCTACCCCTAAATAAAATGGCTGATGCGGGGCAAAGGGTTATGATTGCCAAACTCAAAATTTCTCTATGCTACAAAATAATAAACAATGCAGCGAGGCCGTTTCGTATGAAGGAATACGTTTGGCCTACATGTACAGACTTGCAGCGATAACGCAATATCTTAAAACCGCAATGGCAGCCGGTGACCGCTATAGCAAGCCTAAAACTCGAGCGGCCGTGTCGTTGTGAATCTAGGCGCATGTTTATGATCTGAATACTGTATCAAATTACTATGTAATATCGTCATACCACGGTATACATATATATAATCAGAAATCGGTGTAAATAATCAAATAGCATCAATGGATATATCCTATAGGTGCAAATGTATCTAGATATAAAAGGTATATATGGAGAAACACTAATAAAGAGGCCCATCACAAAACGTGAATAAATATATGTTATAAAACGATCCTAAAACGATGCTAAGCCAGCATGCATGCTATCATACATAGGCTTGTTAAGCCAACATACGTGATAGCACACATAATGTGTTAAACAAATATGCGTGTAAACCTGCATACATACTATGCTAAGCCGACTTACATGGGCCTACTGTGTCGGTAAACCACTGGCCAAAGCCTATATGATCTGAGCCTGACACACATTTACACCTCGTCTATCAGGTAGAACCTGGCAGCCGTATAATAAGGGAAGTACTATATGGTATAGCTAACAATGCATAACCTATCACGCCCATCACGGTCAACAAATATTACAATATAATTAAAAAAAAAAGTCGCGCAACCTCTATACATACAGTGCTAAGCCAACATTCAGGCATATATACTATGTTAAAACAGCGTGCAATATACTCTAAATAGCCAAATATACGTTGTTAAACCAATATGCAGATTAACCTATATACATCCCGTTACCCACATATGCCTATATAATATGTTAAGCCTGTATAAGTGATTGCCCTTATAGTGTGTTCAATAAATACGTGTAAACGTATTTATTGCCCTTATAGCGTGTAAACCAAATAAATACTCTGGTAAGCCAACATGCATGCTATCATAGATAGGCGTATATACTATGTTAGGCCTACATATCGCGTTAAACAAACATGTGTAAGCCACCATACATATTATGCTAAGCCGACAAGGGCCTACAAATTGTAACACATTATATCCACTGCATAGTTTAGCTAAACGGCTATCACACACTATCCTACAGGTACCACATAATACCTGATCAATAACACATAGTATCCAATGTAGTAGCCTGACGAAGGTTTAATATATAGTATCCAGAGGCCTCGCTAACGATTAACACGTTGTATCCATAAGGCCTACTATGTCGGTAAACCACAGGCCCAAGCTTATATGATCAGAGTCCGACACACATTTTCACCCCGTCTATCACGTAGAACCTCAGGCAGGCGGCTGAATAATACGGGAAGTACTATATCGTATAGCTAACAATGCATAACTTATCACGCCCATGACGGTCAGCAAATACTACAATATAATTAAAAAAAAAGTCGCGCAACCTATATACATACAGTGCTAACCAATATAGGCATATATACTATGTTAAACCAACATGCAATATAATCTAAATAGCCATATATACGCTGTTAAACAAATATGCGTGTAAACCTACATAAATACTATGGTAAGCCAACATGCATGCTATCATACTATGTTAAGCCCAAATACATAATAGAATACATAATGTGTTAAACATATATGTGTGTAAGCCAGCATAGATATTATGCTAAGAAGACATGGACCTACAAAGTATAACACATTATATTCGGTGCATAGTTTAGCTAATGGATATCACACACTAACCTACAAGCTGCCCACAAATTACCACATAATACCTGATACATAGCCCGGATAATCATTAACGCATAGCAGCCGATGCAAGTCATGACTAGGGCTAACACAACATATTCAAACCATAGCCTGACTAGGGCTAACACATAGTATCCGATGAGAAGTATGAATACAAAGTAACACATAATATCCGTTGCATAGCTCGGCTAAAGTTCGTCATATAGCACCCAAAGTATAGCTTGACAAACACATAGCATCTCATGAGCGGCGTGATATAAGGTAACACATAGTATCCGATACACAACCTAGGATCGAATATGACGTCATCCAGGTGAAGAACAAGATGGTGGCAGTGTTGATACCGACTTCAAAAAGGGCTATGGCCTGTGTAGGCTAGATCAAATAACCAACGTTTCAACTAAACTACTGTCATACGCGTAGTTTAACCAACCAACATACGTGAAGTTCAAACGAACAGCATTGACACGAAGTCCAAATAGGCTATGGCGGCTATGCCCAGATCAACGTATCAGCTAATCAAAATGAAAAACTTACGCTAATCAACCAACATCTACACCGAGGTCAAATGGGTTATGGTTAGCGAAGGCACTGGCAAAAGCTTTAAGCCTTAGACATAATTATAGCTATCAACGCATACCAAAATAGCTATGCAGAAACCATCAAGGCCATTACACATATTGTACAGGTATGTTCTCCATCAAACCGAGACTTTAGACACCATCTCTGTAAAACAGCTAACAAATTATACTCTACCACAATAGGTATGTCAAAACTGTTACCGGCTCATAATCTAAGACAGTGGTTACGTAACGCCCTTTATCAATTTAAGACCTTAAGAGATATCTTCGTAAAGACAGCTACCAATCCATACTATATCACAATAGTTACGTTAGAGCTACCGCTGCTCACCCTACCATAATAGCTACGTACAGACGGTTAATATTGTATAACCTATCACAAGACTTATGTAAAAACAGCTAGGCATAACCTGTCACACAATAACTGCGTAAAGGCAGCTAACAAGGCCTACCCCATTAAAATAGCTACGAAAAGATAACATCCAATACATACCCTATCATATTAAGTATGTAAAGACAATAAATGCGTAAAGGCAGCTAACAATGCCTACCCCATTAAAATAGCTACGAAAAGATAACAACCAATACATAACTTATCATAATAGCTATGTAAAGACAGCTAAAGATGCATAACCTAACTCAGTAATGATTGCTATTAAATAATGAACCATTACACTAGCCACGTAAAGACAGCTACCAACATCACAATAGCTACGTAAAAACAGTTATCCATCCGTGACCAAGATAATACTTACGTAAGATCTATATCAGTGCTAAGACAATAGCTCCGTAAGGAAAACCTACCACTTCATGAACTACGACAACAGCAAGGTGTGGACGGCTACCAATACATTACTTATCACAGCTACCAACACATAACTCGTCACACTAGCTAAGTAAATAGCGCTACGATTGAATAGCCTATCACACAGGCTAATTGAGGGTCACTAACTAAACCATCACAATATCTCTGTACATGGCAGATGGCGTGATGATCCTCATCTTTATCGCACACCTAACAGTAGGTTAGGTTAGAAGCACTCTGGCTAGCTTAGGTTAGTGGGTTGAAAATAATTTTTTCTAAAAACTACCCCTCTAGACGTGGTTGAACCCTCCCCCAAGGCTACGATCAAGGTCACATCGACCGCTTGCATCATCCAAAACCACCCCTAACTTCTACAACCACAGGTCAGTGATGACCGTGATGGAGATACGACCAACCTTTGAAAGTTAAAGCTACACATGATCAGGCAATGTGTCACTATACATAGCGAATCGTATTTATACTGCGTCATTCCAATGAAAAGTTACAAATATAACTCAATGTGTTCCCCTATACAAAGTCACGCATTATCACACAGATTTTCATTATATGGAATAATCACTGAATTGGTCGATATATAGGGAACACATAACCACGTAATATATCACTCTATACAAAGCCACACAAAGAAAATGTGTCTATTTACAGAGAACACATAACCACGTAATATATCACTCTATACAAAGCCACACAAAGAAAATGTGTCTATTTACAGAGAACACATAACCACGTAATATATCACTCTATACAAAGCTACACAAAGAAAATGTGTCTATTTACAGAGAACACATAACCACGTAATATATCACTCTATACAAAGCTACACAAAGAAAATGTGTCTATTTACAGAGAACACATAACCACGTAATATATCATTCTATACAAAGCTACACAAAGAAAATGTGTCTATTTACAGAGAACACATAACCACGTAATATATCATTCTATACAAAGCTACACAAAGAAAATGTGTCTATTTACAGAGAACACATAACCACGTAATGTGTCACTGTATACTAAGCTGCACTTAATCACTGAATGTGTCGATATATAGGGAACACATAACCACGTAATATATCATTCTATACAAAGCTACACAAAGAAAATATGTCTATTTACAGAGAACACATAACCACGTAATGTGTCACTGTATACTAAGCTGCACATAATCACTGGATGGGTCGATATACAAGGAACACATAACCACGTAATATATCATTCTATACAAAGCTACACAAAGAAAATGTGTCTATTTACAGAGAACACATAACCACGTAATGTGTCACTGTATACTAAGCTGCACTTAATCACTGAATGTGTCGATATATAGGGAACACATAACCACGTAATATATCATTCTATACAAAGCTACACAAAGAAAATGTGTCTATTTACAGAGAACACATAACCACGTAATGTGTCACTGTATACTAAGCTGCACTTAATCACTGAATGTGTCTATTTACAGAGAACACATAACCACGTAATATATCATTCTACACAAAGCTACACAAAGAAAATATGTCTATTTACAGAGAACACATAACCACGTAATGTGTCACTGTATACTAAGCTGCACTTAATCACTGAATGTGTCGATATATAGGGAACACATAACCACGTAATATATCATTCTATACAAAGCTACACAAAGAAAATGTGTCTATTTACAGAGAACACATAACCACGTAATATATCATTCTATACAAAGCTACACAAAGAAAATGTGTCTATTTACAGAGAACACATAACCACGTAATGTGTCACTGTATACTAAGCTGCACTTAATCACTGAATGTGTCGATATACAAGGAACACATAATCACTAAATGCATAATCACTCTATATAAAGCTGCACATAATCACTTATAATATAAATATATAAGAAACACATAATCACGTAACGTGTCGTTCTATACAGATCTGTACATAATCACAGAATGTGTCGATATACAAAACACATAATCAGGTAATGTGTCACTCCATACATAACTGCACATAATCACTCATAATATCACTATATAAGAAACACATAATCAAGTAACGTGTCGTTTTATATAGATATGCACATAATCACTTAGTGTGTCATTCCACGGGAGCTACACGTAATCCTAATATGTGTTAGTCTACATAATGTTACACATATTCACGCAATGTGCTAATTAATACAAACCTAAGCTACAAACAACGCTTTGGTCTATTTTAAGATTCCTGTCGTTCATTCGTTCTTTGTCGTCTTTTCACAGGTAGTTTTATAAATAACGTTAGTCTACATAAACGCACTTATTTCAACTTGATGTTGGTTTTCATCGCAATGCAGCGTGTCATTAACTTCCTTCCGGCTTAAAATGTTATAATACAAGTGTTGTCAAATTAAAGTGAACGTGTAAAGTTGTTCTACAGGAACTGTTGAACTTAGAGATTTGAATACGAATGACTGCCTGTACTCATTTAATGTGCAAATTTATTCTTTGATTAGCATTTCTAATTCCCACCTGCAAAATTGATTACGGGGTTTCATCTTGGAATAGGGGTATTAGCATTTTGATTATAGCGATCTTAAGTTTACACATACAGGAAATGCATTTTCCTGGCTAATGTATCCTGAATCTAGGGTTGCAGTCGGCGGTGAAGGCAATGAGAGCCTAACGTACTACTGAAACGATTACCTCTTTTTAAATGCCTTTTATTTGTTTTTACAATTTAAAATCAAGTAATATAAAAAACAATCTTTTAAGATCAGTTCCTTCTTAGATCAACAATTAACATTTTTTTGGTTTCGTTACTTTTTATTAAACAATTACAATTAATATACATAAAGTAACATGAACTATGCGTTAAATGAGCTGTTCTACCACGTGGGACGAAATAACTATATTACATACCTTGCCTCTTTTGTGAAACCTTTGTCTCCCACATAAAACTAAATCCAATTCATTAGTAAATTTAATAAATTAATAAATATTTGAAAAAGAACTGTAATAACATCAGGTGTGTTCCGCCAAAAGTTATAAAAAAATCTATTTCAACTTCAGTGGATGAATAGAAAGTATATTATTAACGATTGAAAATTTGAAGAAGTTAAATATAAGGGGAGTGTGTACTAGTGGAAGAAATTGAAAGAAAGACCAACTTTCTTGCAATCCATTATTAGTTATTTATCTTTAAACCTAATTTATTTATGATTTCGTAAAATGTTATTACGTTATTCATATATTTTGTTATTTTTTGAAGAGGACAGAATCGTTTTAGCTAGGCTCTACGTTACGCTAAAATTGTCACGCTTACACATATCTATGTAGAATAAAGTGGTAACAATGATTTCATGCAACAATATTCGAGCTAGGTTGCGAGTGAAGGTTATAAACACAAACAGTATATACGGCTCACAATTATAACAAATTTAATCTCAAACGCGTTTTAATGACTATTTGTCATCATCTTCAGTGATGTTTTCACAACAAAACTTTAATTAAACAAATTGAACATAACCTATATTGTTTATATTACAAAATAGTGTATTACATTTTAGATTATGTGATAGCATCACTGAAGATGAGGACATAATGTCATTGAAACGCGTTTGATATTAAAGTTTTTATAGTTGCGAGTTCTATATATTTCTTGTGTTTATAGCTGATTTTATGTTATACGCCCGTATTTTATTATTTTTTTGAAACGCCCGTTTTTTAAAACGTTTTCCTCCCATAAAAATTTAATTATTGAAATAATATTTGAAAACAACTTTACTAACATCAAGTGTCGTCCACTATAAGATAAAAAACTTAAGTGGATGGATACAAAGTATTTGATTAACAACTGAAAATTTTAACAAGATGTATATATATATATATATATATATATATATATATATATATATATATATATATATATATATATATATATATATATCCGACGTCCTCAACTTCCAAGTCTCCCGTCACAGGATAAGCACCACAACACCTCACCAAACGGACTTGGTATTCGCTTTATTTTATTTTGCTTGATTAAAATCTCCTTTCTGTCCTCGGCGTGAGGTCAGGGGATTCATTCCAATTTAACACAATTTGTGTAATGGAAGGATGTAAGTAAAAGGGGAAAGTACCGGATGTAATAAAGAAGAAGAAAATACGTTAAGATTTTTTGCGAGGCTAGAACTATATAGGAATTGAGATTTATGTTAATACACGAATGTCATATTATTTAAAAATTTCATGTTATATATTTTCATATTTACAAAACTGAGACAAAGAATTACTGTGTTTTTCTATTATGGGGTTTACAAATGGAAGTAAAAAGTCTGATTTATAAACTCAATAAAAACAATGCTATATACAGTTATATAAGCACTAGAATTTCTTAGCGAAAGCATTTGATACATAAAGCTATCTAGAGCATGTAATTTGGGACCTGCGGGTCAGCTTATATAGAGCGAGAACGAAGGGGTTCGTAGAGGGGCGATTTTGCAGAGGTTTTCTGGCGCCGTATAGCTGTACGATTAATCTCGCCCCACGAACAATATTTGAAATAAATAAATTAAAAACAAACGGGCTACAAACAATGTTTTAAAAATGGTTTAGGAAAATAGAGTTTAAAAAAGGTAATATGTACCGACTTTATCCCGGATAGTTGAAGGGTCGGATAAAACAGATTCTCGCAAATCTCGAGCTGAAAGCGTGTATGATTTCTCTCAATACTCGATAAACTACTGAAGTATATGAAACGTGGTTATATATGTGAGAAAAGGAATCTACTGTGTTATAAAATGATATAAAAATAGAAGAAGACGTTTATACATTCAGTATATCCAATTAGGAAAGTTATGTTTTGCAGAAGTCCTTGAGTTTTAGTTTTACGCTACTTTGCCGTTGTTCCCCTTGGTATTCTAAGTACCCGATGGGCTTTTCTGTCGCAGCACATTTTGTTTCTGAACTTTTCCCACAATTTACAAAGACGAAGTTGCTCTTGGAGTGGTAACATCGAAAACGTATTTTCATGCCTGAGAGAAACATATGTATCCTACTTTACTCTGTATATTTTGTCCACTATGTTGGTTAATTCCAAACCAAGATATATATATATTTTAAATGTAACAAAAACATATTTAGTTAAGAAGCCCTAACTAAGTAGATAAACAGTGGTTCCCATTTGGAAATTGTTTATAATATTTTTTTAATAACGCACAAACACTTCTGTCAACAATAATTTTCTAATAACCTTCATAGGTAAATATCAGTGTTAATGTAACAATCTTTAGAAGCAATAATAAGACATATTTTCCCTTCAAAATATGGAGATTTTGTTTGTTCATTCTAGGAATGTTTTTGTTGCCTCTGAGGATGTTTTTATTGCTTCTGAAGATGTTTTTACTGCCTCTGTGGATGTTTCCTTTTTGCCACTGAGGATATTTTGTCTTTAATTTGTGGATGTACGATTTTTGCCTTTAAGGATGTTTTATCTTGCCATGTGAGGAACGTTTTGTTACCTGTGAGGTTTGCTTTTCAACAGAAACGTCCATAAGATTACTAAAAAATATTTTCGACTGAAGGTGTTGTACATTCACCATAGTTTGTTCCAAAATAATGATCACTTATTTAAGATTTTTACATTTACCATAGGCTATCTTTCATTCAATGATAATATAAAAGTTGAAATCTCAGCACAACTGGTATCGCAGTAGGTAGATTCAGAGTGACTATTGATTGTATGTGGATACTAGTGAACGTAATACGGTGATAAAATATGAATTGTCCCAATGTGAAAGCAATTATGTACATTGCAAAACTAATAAAACTGAATTAGACGAACATTAATTGTGAGTGATGGTAGTTTAAAATTAAGTTTCTAAGGTATATTTAAAACTTTTTAAAATTTAAAAATAATAATAGATACATAAATCTTGTCCCATAAAACCTTAAGTAATTACAATATTTTCGTATCGAGCTGTAAGTTCTCAAAACGATCTCTGGTACACACACACACACACACACACACACACACACACACACACACACACACACACACACACACACACACACACATACACACACACACACACACACACACACACACACACACACACACACACACACACACACACGCACGCACGCACGCACGCACACTTACACACACACACACACACGCACGCACACACACACGCACGCACACACACAAACACACACACACACACACACACACACTCACACACACACACACACACACACACACACACACACACGCACGAACACACACACACACACACACACACACACACAGACACACACACACACACACACCTATACGTGTTTGTGGACACTTGGCCGGACGCAAACTCTACACGCATCTTGTGGGAGCTCTTAGATCTAGTGAAGTTATCAACTTGAAATTTCGTATATATCTGTTAAATATTGTTATTAGTAAACGCACAACTTCTCCTTTTATGTAACTTGAAATTTAAATTCACGTTTTATAAATTCCTTCTGAGGACGCAGTTACAGTGTGCACACTCACTTGCGCATGGTTTGTTGGGGGCTCTCTGCCTGACTATTATCAATCTTAGTCATCACTTCCGTCGTGACCGATGTTTACGTCTATGATTATAAGAAGTTGAGATAACACCTAGTAGTATGATAAAAAGACGGCTAGATAAGTCTGATCTGCAACGCTTACAAATGAAGCCAAGTAGATTACATTTGTGTGATCCATCGGAAAGTTAGACCATGACATTAAATACTTTAGCTTTCAGTAATTATTAAGTTCTGCAATATTCTCAAAAAAATTGATGCATTCAAAAAAAAATTCATGTTTTCTTCAAGTTTAATTATGATTGAAATTTTGTTCTATTTTGTTCTATTACAAAGTTTTACATTTATTTCTTTAAAAAAAATAATTATTCGTTAAAAATAGTAACAATAGTAAACCATTAAAAATATTTTTTCTTGATTTATAAACACAAGGAGCAATAAAATTCTGTCAAAATTATTTTTTATAAAAATGAAAACAATAACAATTTTTATCTGTTAAAGTAATGCAAAATGCCTGCTTCCACGTGGAACATTATATAGATTATTTTGTAGAAAAAATCTAAAATCCTATTCCTTGGTGCCATATAATTATATATATATATATATATATATATATATATATATAGGCCTATATATATGAATAGGCGATGTTTATATACATATATATCTTGTATGATTGCCAAAAATGTAGGCTTCTTATTTCTGACAAATAAAAACAAAAATGATATTCAGTTTCATCTATCTACACAAACTTCAAATTCAATTAATAAAAAAACCAAGATTTTACAGAATATTGCAAATTTTATTTATGCCTCCCAAAATATGTAGATTGAATGTGTTCGTATGTGAAATAAAACACAAACTCGTTCCTACAAACACTTCAAAATAACAACGGATACTCCAAAATAAGTTAGGCAAGTGTGACTGAATAGCCAGGCCTACACAAATTAATCAAACATAACTTTATAGCTATGTGCTAGTTTTGATAGGTGTAAAATAAATAATTAGTTAGAACACCAATTACTTAGAACTAAATGAAATATCATGGTGATTTTTTCTAAATCTTCCGTTTTGTGTTTGAAGCGGGAACAACTAAAGGTAATGTATAAGATTTAAGATTTAAAAAAACGTATACAAATTCAACACCACCGTAAAAATGTATGAAATAGCCGATGTCAAGTTGGATCGTATGTAAAAGTTTAGATCCTCCTTTCTCGAATAGTGTCACTATTCGATTAAGCAACTAAAACATCATTATAACCAGTGTAACACAGGTTGCACGTTTAAAACATGTGTGTGGTCATTTTAGGGTAATTGTGGAAATAGTCGTGATAAGCCTAACTTTGCTACCTTCTTTCATAAGCTGGGGATGACTCTGGACATATCGTAGGATTAGTAAACTCACAACAACCGAAAACTTGATGTAAATCCCTTGGTAACATAAACTTTCCCGAATCTCACTTTAATGTGTTCAGAAACCATTATGCATTTGTTGAACCTAATATTTTCTTTTTTGACCTAAACCTAAACGGGGAAACGATTATTCTCCGAGCGGATTTTGGGAACCTAGAAACAGATCCAGTAATATATATTTGAATTGTTTTATCATTTAGATGTCTTCACCGATTAGTATTAAAATAATATATATAATTTAATTTTAGGAAAATCTTTGAAGAAACTATTACTCGATTTAAATTAACCTAGATATTTTATTTGTTTGCGTAAAACTCACAATATGACAAGGTCCAGTTTTATCCGAGAAGGATGCAAAGATATAAACAATGTTTTTCTCTTTTCCGTTTACTATGAAATGTTTTTACACTAGCCTTCTGTTATATAATAACATGATTTTATTTGTTCTCTGAAAGCAATTTGTATAATTCTATTTAAACAATAAGTAAGAGTTTAGCAGCTCATTTCAAGACATTGACCAAATCTACACTTGAAATTTTCAGATGTTACGATTTGATAGCTATTATACCAATATTTAGATGCCATAATTTATCCTTTCATATTTGAAAAATACTGTAGGCATGTGTGGCTTTAGACGTTGCGGGAGCATGGGCAATTCATTATAACTTTCTAGTGCTGGGGACTTAATGGGACAAAATGATTCAGTTACTTAATGCTGATTCAGGATTTTACGTATATTCTTGAGATTAATTTATTAGGCCTAAATTATTACTGTTTACTACATCATTCATGTTATAATGGGGTATTTATAAGTTGATGTTTCTTAAAGCGAAGTTCTAAAATAAACACTCTTGTTTAAAACGAAGAGAAATAATATGGAAAATAAACAACCAACTATAAATATAGCTTTTACTATGGAATTACATTCAATATATTACATAGATAGTTCAAATCGTGTAACATAATGTTACGGCGTATCGGAGGTACTGATAGGGAATTGTTAGTTCAGACTTTTCATACATAAACTTAAAACATTAGGCAATAATTTGATGGCCTAAATTAAAATCTATATAATAAATCATGATTTTATTTTATATTTCTATTGATTGTGGTTCAACCTTGCGTCGTTAAACCATAATCCATAATTGGTGGATTCGCGACATTGTATTGAACAGAAGTAAGGAGGTATGGCGCCCACAAAATGCGGTGATCAGGTTCAGGCCTTTATATTGCAGAATAACAATTAGCTTGATATGGTATCATAAAAAATAGTGTTCCTTAACATAAATAAATAAAACCTCTATACCACAAAATGACATTTTTATTTTATTTAAAACCTTTTATACATCTCGATTGCATAGCAAACATCCTCAGAGGTAATTACAATATATATTTTTTAAATTACATCTGAAGATGATTGATATACAATCAAAATGTACATAATAAAAGAAAAAAATCATTTGTGGCATAGAGGTTTCATTTATTTATAGTAAACATTTCGCTACAGTTGTTTTATACAGTTAATAAGAGTCCCTTACGTTCAATGTAAAATTACTCTGATACTAACTATAAGAGATTTTTAATTGATGAAAGATAAAACAATCTCTCAAAATTATAATAACCTCTGTTTAGTTAGTTAGGCGTCCATAAGATACATACATACACACATACATATATACATCGGTTTTTGAACAATCCTAAGCCTTTGGGGTTGGGCGGAGCCCTTTGGTTGGTTATACACTAACCTTAACAAAGCATCCTGAGAATATGTTGAACAATCCCTCCGAATTTACATATACATACATAAATTTATATAACCATTATGAAAATATGTTAAACAATCTCTCCAAATGTCATTAAAATGTTCAGTAGTTTAGGCGGTCATAAGATACATACACACTTACATCGGTTTTTGAACCATCCTAAGCCACTGGGGTAGGGCCCTCTTAATAGCTCTATTCCAAACCTCAAACGAACCATCGAACCATGGGAATGTGTCAAACAATTTCATAAATTACTGTTCAACGGTTTAGGCGTATATAACATACATACTCACATACATACATACAAACATTCATTTATATATAAATATATATATATATATATATATATATATATATATATATATATATATATATGTATTTTGACAAATAAAACAAACATTAATTCTAACTGTATCAAAACTAAAGGATTACAGAATATTCCAAATCTCCTTCATACCTCCCAAAATGTATAGATTGAATGTATTTGTAAGTAAAATAAAACACAAACTCTTTTCAACAAAGACTGCAAAATAGCAACGGGTACTCCAAAATAAGCTAAGTAAGTGTCGCCGAATAGCCTGGCCTACCCATTTTTTTTTAAATATTAACTTTATAGCTACATACTACTTTTGATAGGTATAAAATAAATAATTAGTTACAATACCAGTTGCCTACAACTAAAGGAAATAACAGGGTGATTTTTTCAAAATCTTCCGTTTTATATTTGAAACGCGAACAACTAAAGTTAATCTATAAGATTTAAGCCATAATATGATTTGTGTTTAAAATCTTCATACGGTTTAATATATTAACAAAACGTATACAATTGTAACACGATGTTTAAAAATGTATGAAATTACCGATTGCATGTATTTAAAAGCTTGGAGTCTCTTTTCTCGAACAGTTTCAATTTTGATTAAGGCTACTAAAACATCATTATAAGCCAGGACTTCAAGTAGCTTGTTTAAAAACGTGGGTGGTCATTTTAGAGTAATTGTGGAAATTGTTGTGATGAAACTAACTTCCCTACCTTTTTTCATAAGCTGGGGATGACTCTGGACATACCGTAGTATTAGTAAACTCACAGCAACTGAAAACTTGATGTAAATCCCCCGGTAAAATAAACACAGAATCTTACTGTTATGTGTTCAGCAATCATTATTAATTTGTTGAGCCTAATTTTGACATTTTAACCTAATCCTAAAAGTGAAAACGATGGTAAGCCAAGCGGATTTCGCTAACTTAGAAACAGATCCACTAATATCTATTTGTATTGTTTTATTATTTAAATGCCTTCACCGATTAATATAAAATAATATATAAATTTTATTTTAGGAAAACCTTTGAAACAAAAACTATTACTCTATTTAAATTACCCTCCATGATTTCTTTGTTATTCTACAACTCACAATATGACAAGGTTCAGTTTTATCTAAGAACGACGTAGATATAAACATAGATATAAACAGTATTTTTCTCTTTTCCGTTACTGGGAAATATTTATACAGTAGCCTTGGTGATGCAAGGAGGGGCTCAGTAAAGTGGTATTATACTACTACTTAGTTGCCACAATTCCTCCTTCCATATGTGAAAAATACTGTAGGTAGTTGTGACTCTAGATGTTGCGGGTCAATGAGCGATTCATTATTGCTGTCTAGTGCGAGGATTTAATTGGAAAAGAATGATAGAGTTACTCAATGCTGCTTAGGGTTTTTAAATATATGTTCTTGAAATTATTCTATTAACCCTAAACTGTTACACGTTCATGTTATAATGGGGTTTTTATAAGTTTATGTATGTTAGAGAAAAGTTTTGAAATGAACACTTAGTATGGAATTACATTCAATATATTACATAGATAGTTCAGCTCATGTAAAATTATGTCACGGTTCCCGGCGGCGCGGAGATACTGTTGGAGAATTGTTAGAGTTAGTTTGGTCTTTTAATATATAAACTTAAAATATTTATCTATATTTTGATAACCTAAACTAAAATCTATTTTACAAAGCATTACTTTATTTTAATTTGTATTGACTATGGCCTAACCTTGCGACATTAAAGCATAATCCATAATTGTTGGGTTAGCGATATTATATTGAAGTATGACCATTAGTATTTAGAAATATGTGATTGATATGATAACATAACCTGTCAACGCTTCTATATCCAGCCCAACGAATTGGTTTATCGGTGTCAACTATTCCTAATCTTTAAATGACGAGAAACATTGTCTATGTACTTCGGTCATATATTTAAAGAATAAATAATACAGACTACCAGTACGAATAGCGCAGAAGTGAATCTTCGGTTGCATTTTGATAGTGCAATAATACATCTTGTTTTTCAAGAATAGGATGGGAGTATGGATAGGTTTCCACAATTCTAACTTGCAATACTAATGTTCTATGTTGTTAATATGTTGGAACATGCAATAGAAACCAATAGTATATTTTCACAATATCGCAGCATTGCACACAAGTTCCCATTTAATATGGCCAACGTATGTGTACTACGTGTTAATTTCTATGTTTGCCCTAAAGAGGTAAGTAAACAGACATAGGTAATCAGAAGCTGAAGTCGATTATAAAAACAAATAATGTTTTCATCTATATATAAATATTTCAACATTGGTAGAAAATGGTCATAGTCAAAAGTCATAGGAAGAAAATTTGACTATTTTCCTTCACATGAGAGAAAATCACATTATATTGGACAAAACTGTTGGTGTTATTTTAATATAAATACAACCTTTACAAATCTTTTGCAGGGCTATTCAATACCCACTGCTGCCCTTAGTGGTTCACGTTTAGCCTACGAATCGAAAGAAAGAGATGAAAATGCTTGAATGCAGGTAGCTAGATTTGCGTCAAACGCATTAAGAATACCTCTAACATAGTGATCATCGCCCGTAGATTATATTGTAGACGCATTTATACCAAGATTGACCTATTGGGGCACAAAATGCGGTGATCAGGTTGAGGCCTTCATTTTGGAGAGGCTTGGACTTAAGTTTACTGTATTTATAACAATTCGTTTGACATGGTATCATAAACAATATTGTACCTTATGTTCAATGTAAAATTACTTCATACTAACTATAAAAGATTGTGTTAATTGAAGAAAAATCAGTTAATAAAGCAAATACACAAATAAAAAAAATTGAAAACAGTCAAAACCTTTTGTATCTTCTTTTGCATTAACAATAAGATCGACATCGCTAGTTTTTACCAGTAATCTCTATACCCAGTATAACAAGGAGCTTTTTTATAGCGAGTTTTTATACTACTTCCTCATTTCTATTTGTAGCTATTTCAACAAAATGAAAAATAATTAATGAAAAATGAAAACCAGGAGAAAGATTTAATACAATAGTAAGAGAAGATGTTTTAAATCGACTTAAATCCGTTTTGAGAAATTCCCAGGTTCTTCACCCGGCTTGTAGAAAGTAACATCGTTGTATTAACACGATGAAAGTTAAGGTTTTTTACTTATAATCCTTGTGGAAAAGATATGCTGTAGGAGTTAAATAAATTTGTACAACGACTACAATGAAAATATAATAAATGTACCTAATTTAGAGGATATGGAAAAATGGCAAAAATTGTATCCGTAAAAGCAGATGGGGCTTAATATAATGGGTATAAATATACTATATCGATTACAGAATCACTTTAAAACCATGCTGTTCAGCTCCACGGCATATGCATACATCAGTAGGCACTGTATCATTGATTTTTACTCGAAAGATATGGAAGCAAAGGCGTTTTAACACTGCGTTTACCTTAGCCTATTTGTCCTTTCAACTCCTGTCTAATTTATTTCACAGATTAACGTCTAAGATACATAGATAAACATTATAACAGTTCACTCTAAAACTCACTACACACTAGTTTAATAAAATATACACACTAATTTCGAGGACGATGTCACCTCCTCAGTAAATGACCTTCATCAAACTACATCAGTATAAATTTACGATAGGCTATGTGTCGTGCAAATATAAAACAAGATGAAATATTTAAAACTCAAACAATAAAGACATCCTAACCTACAGAAGACTAAACTCCTTACTCAGGAGTGGTATCTATTTTACATTAATATTTCTCGTATTACCAATATATTAACTATTAACAATTGTAAAACAGTTTTAAAACATATTTTAACAAATTATCGCTATAAAGTATTCGTTTATAAAATAAGTTTATTGCAAAATTATGAATAAAAACAGAAAATCAAGTAAGGGATTACTATATAATTATTAAAATTTATACATGACTTAAAACATTAAACTAGCGGTAGCAACCTTTTTAATACTTATTAAGTCTTAAACAGAAAGCACAATAATTAACTTAAAATAATCAGCAAAGTAAAGACAAAAACGTCAGAATATATCAAGAAAACACAAAACTGATAAACCTCAAATGTTTTGCGAAACAACACAGTATTCAGGAAAAAAAGAGAAGAATCCTGAACTGGGCAGACTCATTGATGACTGAGACATCTCGAAATTAGTTTATTATCCAAGTCTACCAAGCATCATGAGTGTTGTACCTAATTACATGTTTACCTCAGGATGGTCAGACGTAAAGAAATGCTGATTGTTCAGGCAATGCTTGGTCATCGCTGAGTATTCAGTTTGTAGTTTTTAAATTGCTGCTCCCTGCTTCTTGCCTTAATACTCACACATACGGGTTTGGCCAATATCTACTCCATCGCACTTCTCACGCTGTAAATTCCCGATTTCTCAGAGGATTTCTTGGCGTATTTCTTTATGAGCAAGTTTAAGAACAATGCTAAAGAGACAAATTTCTTCCGCTGGTTTGGACCCTATATGTCGACTATGTATTCGGAGCTTAATGGATTCTTTCCCTTGATAAATTTACCACAGAGGTACACATGCGGAATAGTATTGCCTGTATATTGATGATACAAAAAATACTCATGTAAAATAGATAACCCTCGTTAGTGAGAAGTTTGGTGTTCTGTAGGTTAGAATATCTTTATTGTTTGAGTTTTAAATGTATTACTTTTTGTTTGTTTTATAGTTGTACGATACGAAGCCTATACACAATTTATAATGACGTGGCTCGATGAAATTTGTTAGTAGTAGCCTATCACTGATGAAAACGGCATCGTCGTCGAAACTAGTTGGTATGATTTACTCAACTAGTGTGTAATGAGATTTAGAGTGAAATAAGTTCTCACTAGCTAAGCTTTAATTAACGTAATTTTAAGACATATATCATTAAAAACAAATTTAGTGTTAATTATTCAACATTTATGTTGTATGTAACACATATGTTGTCAAAATATGTGTACTGATAAACCGTAGCTACTGGGCACCTTGCGAGAATGTGCATATCATCAAAAACGGAAACAAAATTTTTAGTTATATTTGGCTATTGTAGCTATAGAAATACTACTATTAATTTTTTATTAGGGAAGATAGTTTGCCATTGTTTCTAAATATATAAAATAAGCGTAGAATAAGCCTACGTGAACAAGAAAAGAGGATTAGGTTAGGCTCAATCATGTTATATGTTCAAGTGAACCAAGTAAAAGCCTTTACATATTTAGAGTGCGTAACTTAGGGATAGTTTTTGTATTATTGTTCCCCCGATTAGCTACCTGAAACATTTTTATACTTATCTAAACAAAGAATATGGGAAACCGTTTAAAAATTCTATTTATTGAAAATAGCATTTTTTTATTTTAAAAACTTTGTAATTGCTAATCTAATCTTAATTTTTTTTTAAATGATCTTAAGTAGATTAAACTGTGGTATGAATAAGATTAACCTGACTCACTAAACAGTATCTCTGTACCGTCGTCGGTTGTGATCATTATCTTATTTTCGAATCTATACATTTTTCTCGTTTTGACCTTTCTTTCTCAGAAGAAATTAGCTAAATTTTATAAAAATAGGTGGAGTTGCTGAGAATTGTAATATTCTGTACGCATTAACATATAGTGATATAAAAAGAATTTTTATAGTGGAACATATTTTTCTATAAATGAGGAAGACTGTTTCAGGAAATGTGTTTCTTTGTCATCTCAAACCGTAACAAACGTCTTGAGTTTATTAAAGCATAAGATGGAAGTAGGGATTAGGTTACATATTTATTATTAAAGTAAAATAGATGGTTAGTATGTTACAATATACGATATTGAGTTATCGTATATTTTTACAATATTTTACCATTGCATATATGTTTACACATGTACAAAAATATGTACGCATGTACATACAAATGGTCACTAAAATCCAATATATACACGTTTAGTCTAAAACATTTACTGTATAAAATTATTACTTAATTTTATTAATTTGTATACACTAAACATATAAATAAACAAATATAGTAACGGCTCAACACGAATATAGAAGCAAATAGTCTTTGAATTTTTATATCACTATTTTGACAATGGGAGAGAATGGCCATGGCCAAAAATCACAGGAGAAATAAATAACTATTTCTCTTTATTTATTGTAAGAAGAAAAGTACATTATGTTACTTCGGACAAAGCTGCTAATACGATATTATTTAAAGCTCAATATTTTCAAGATTTTGGAGGTTTTGAAGGGCAAACCCTACTGCCCTGAGTTATTTGCTTTTAAGTCACAAATGTAAGCGATTTAAAGAGATAAAAAACGGCTGGATGAAGTAAAACAGTGAAAACTTGTACTCGTGATTGGATCGGTAGTTCACAAGAATTTCTAGCCGCTATCACTTACAAACACACTTCTGAGAGGTGATCACCGTTCGTAGTTAGTTTTGCAGATGTACATGTGTATGTAAGCGATAAGACATGATATGCACAATTGCTGTGTCAAGTTCGCCCTTATCTTGGAACCACTAACCTTACACAAGTCTATCTGATATGACAACATAAACTGTCGACACTCGGACATTCCTTCTTAGGTAAGAGGTACAAGCTATGCATAGAGAAGAATTAGATTTAAACGTGAATTTTGAAGTTATTTGCCCGACAGTTTTCCAGCTACTGTTAGATTTAGACTTAATAGTCGAAAAGTAGCATACATTTTGTACAATTTATATGTTTACGATTATGTTGAAATCTTTATAAGATATTTACCATCCATAAATTGTAATCAAAGTTCCTATCATTCACAAATGTTTACTTTTAAGTAAAATTAAACAATTATATCTTGGAATTTTCTACATTTTTTCCTTAATTTAATTTATCACTACAGCTATTTAATTCCTGTTACTCTTAAATGCTATTTCCAACTTGGAATTAGAAAATCTTCATTACTTATAATTATATCTAAAATTTCCAGTTTATCATTTTTACAAACCGTAAATTTCTTCTTACAATTATCTGTAGAATATTTATTTACGCATTATTATTTCTATCGAAATTCTATTCTTCCTATCAATTACGACTTGTTAAAATCCAAAACTCTTTTTTAAATATCAAAAGGAACGAAATTGTGTAGCCCGTGTACAATGAATAATTATCTTGCAAATGTTAAAGTTTAGTTTACTTTAAACATTAGCAAATAAAAATAAATAAAAGACATACCCCTAACTCACAACTTATTCTTTTATTTACTCAATGACAAAGCCATCATCATCAGTGAGTGTTGCTAGTACAAACTCTAACTTACAGTTTGTGATACCTTACTCTTATTAGAAATCAAAACAGATTCATCAATTTATTTCCGTGTTTGTGTCAGCGCTGTTAACGTTTATTTATAACGTTTTTAGATCACAATAATGACCACTCCTTCAATAAATACAAGAAGCCCGGCAACATTTATTTGTCACTTAAATTTTGTTTAGTGCCCAAAATGTGTGTCACGTTTCGGAATTTGTGACCGTTAACATTCAGACCTAATAGATAAAGGATTATGTACATGAATACTGTTAATCAAGTTTTAAATAAAAAAAACACATTTGCGATTACATTGTGAATAAAACCACAAATATTATTTGTAAATAGATGAATCATGGTTCATACAGTAAAATATTTTTCCAAGTTTATTAAGTTTTGTTTCTAAACAGATGTTTATTATTTCCAAATTTGGAAAGAGAAGAACCAAGTTACATCAATTTTCAAAACATTTCAGTTAGCCTTAATGCAAAAATATATATGCAAAGCAATGTAAAAACAAAATATAAGCATAACCTACATGCAATGATTACAAATCAACATTAAAATTGTAAACTTTAATTATGAAAAACATATTTTAATAATGATACACTACCTGGTAAAAAATGTTTGTAACTGGCTAAGACAATTATCTTTAACCTCAAAAATGTAACTAAATAGATGATACTAAGCAAACATAATTAATTATAATCACAAAAAATGGTTCAGAGATATATAAAAAATATATATTAAAATAATTAGTCTGGTTTTAGTGATTTTAAAAATAATAAATTGAATAGCCACATTGGCATTACACGATTTATGGTTTTAAACCACCAATTAGTGTAAAGATATTGGCGTCGGCTAAGTGTCTGAAGTCGTCACAAGACACTCTCCATAAGAAGTGTGTCATACGAAAAATCCCCTAAACGTACCACGAACAAGAAGTGTGTGTAAATTCCAGTTCCTCATAAAAGCTCGCCCACAAGTAAAAGTACACACTGTACACACTGTTTGGCGACACTAGCGCTCTGTGGTGCTAAAACTAGGAAGCGTACAGAGGTGTGCGAAAAATAGTCGTATGCAAAATAATGACGTTGTGGGGTCGGCTTCAAAAATTAAAATAAACATGTTTTCTGATGATAAGACATATAGATAAACTAATTTCAGCTATTAAAACCATAGGTGGCGTTTTGGGGACTCCCCACAAAAATCGGCGACCCCACAATGCGCTCGCTTTGCAGACGAAACTCCCGACAAGTGTCCTCTCACACACACAGACACACACACACAGACACACACACACACACACACACACACATATTGACAATTAACATCTGAAAATGATTTTCACATGGTATTTTCTTTTCATTTATATAGAAATAGGTTTTTTATGAACTGCGGACTGAAACGTTTGTTTCTTTACTTTTACAAAGTTAGGACCTGTTCGTGATTAATGACACCATGTGTCGAGGCGGACCCACGTTAAAGCTTTGTTAACTTGGTAGAATTTAAACTCACAAAAAGACACAACTAAAGACAGAACAACAAATGGGAATATTAAAGGCTATCGGGAACCAATGCTGCCATTAAATATGCCATCACTGATTCAACGGCCAGCATGAAATTGATACCCTTACGGAATAACATGGTTTACAGTAGTTGCTAGTTTACTAGAACAAGTATTGAAATGAATGTTTTAGTCAATAATATTTCAATAGAAATGTTTTATTAAATCATTACAATTATATAAATGAAGTAACATAATCTTTGCGTTAAAACAGCTGTTCTACCACATAAGCTGAATATATTTATTTATATTTCTTTAAATATTACTACAATAAATTCTATACAATTTAAATAGGTTATGTATTTTACACTAAGTTTACACTTTTTTATGGTTTATTTTTAAAACCTATTTCGATTAAATTTCTTTTAATGTACATTTTAAGCAGTAAATCCTTTTTATCTAATAAAGGTTTTTCTATTGATAATGATCTTTTATTGTTAACTATATTTTCTCGATTCTATTAAAACCTAATAACAATATTCTTCAAATGAATTATTTACTTTTGTCGGACAGACACACTGACCACTACATTGTTTCCTTTTATAAATATTATTTTTCACTTCCTTCTATTAGTTCACACTCTCCTTATGTATATCTTGTACAAATTTTCAAACATTAATTTGGTAATTCAACGTTCACTTCAGACATTGAAGTAGATGCCACTTGATGTTAATATAGTTTAAAAAAGTACTATAAAAAAGTATAATTCACTAATAAAATTTAAATAAATAATTTTAGTTTTAAGGGAGGAAAACTATTGACAAAAGAATTAGTTTATGCAATACAATTATTCTTTCCCATTTATCCTAAAATAAGTGATAACATATAATTTCATAAAAGAGCTGGTAGTATGTTATAGGTTACGTGATAGAACAGATTTTGTAACATTGGTAATGTTATTTTATTTATATTAAATGCAATTATTTAATACAAAACTAACTAAAATAAAATTTATCTTCGTTGGTTTTGGTAGGAATATAATTAATTTGTTTAAAAATAAATTTCTTCTTCAATCATATATCAACCTAGTGTATATTTGGCCCAATCTGTTCACGGTCACTGCAATACAATATTAATCCATGACAGGACAAATCCGTAGTTATACAGTTGCTAACAATGTATAAAAGTTATGCCTTGTGAAGGAAAGGAAATAGAGTTTCGAGACAAAGTTAAGCCTTCGCTCCTTCCATCCCTTGTTTAGCCCTTCACCATTAATTTCACTTAATCTTGGCTCAGCCCGATTCCCTCTATAAATTTATTTTGCTTTTCGCTTTACGAACACTGTTTACTTGCTGCAAAGTGTTGCGCTTGCCAAGAAAGTAAAAGTCTATAGGACTTCGGTAATTGTAAAATCTATTTGTTTATTGTATGGGGACAACTAATGAATAGGGACGACTTTTATAAATAAACGATAACACATATTATTTGCCATGTAATAGTAAATAATATTCCTCGAGTTAAATACGGAGCTTTTTAAGTTAATGCGAGATGATTAAATCTTGAGTTTTCAATTATTTTGAAGTATTGGTGAGGATAACATGGGAAAATGAAATTCTTACTTTTTGAATGATGATTGCCTCTGATTGAATCGATATTTTTGGCTGGAAAATCTCTTTTACTTTCTGTAATAAAAATTTTACTTTAAATGTACTGATAATCGAAAACTACTATATAATACATTATTTGACTTCTATTTATATATTTGTTCTTTTTGTAATTTATTATGACGAATATTATCATAATATTCGCTATTTTGTTTTTTATTATGCTGAGAAAAATACAAAATGAGTTGCCACATACCAAGTGATGTAAAATAATGTTTAAAAAAAAGCCAATTCCTACTTAAATCAACACAGAAAATTTTTATGTTAGTTTACCTTTATTTTATAGTTACAATTAATATAAATATGTATTTACATATGTCAGAATAAAAAATAATATGTGCAAAATAGAAAGCGAATTTCCTTGCAATTTTCCATTTTCCTTTCTATGTATGGTGTTGTACTATTATTTTTGTTTGTTAATATTTATATGCTTTATTTCATTGCTTGCATTGTTTTAGTTTCTTTTCGTTTTCCTTGCGCATTGTCCTTTTGTGAAGCAAGGTTCGATACCGTTAATCCAGTTTGTTTATTTTATTCTCTTCATTCTTTTTTCAATCCTAGAGCATTATTAATGATATTTAGTAGTAACAATGGCAATATTTTAAGGTTATATCCAACTTTATTTGGTTGTAACCAAATAGGAGCATGAGAAATATTATATATATCTTTGAAAAATACATTCCAAGTTACGGGAAAGTTGGTTCAGTGCCAAAGCGAAATACGTTTGCATCTATTTGTATAAGTGACTGAATACTCTGTCAGAAAAGTAGACGATCTCACTTTTAGTGGATTTTTGTTTTTAAAATATCTACTCGGGTTACAAATATACCACAACCTTCAAGAAATGTATTCAATAACTTTCTAAAGTTCCATGACGATCGGATGAACGATTTAGAAACGCATAAGAGACTTACAGACAAACATTGATTTTTATTAATACCAGAGAAATGAGGATAAAAAGTTAACAATAAGTCATATGTTGTAAATTAAGAACACGAGTCTGAAGTGCTACCAATATAATACATTATGACAAAATAAACCCTCCAGGTCTGACATAACTCAAGTGCACATCTTACAAACAAAATTCGTGATGTACAATTACCAAACTACAATAAACACAAATAACATTGCTCCGCTGGTAAATGTTTTACTTTAGCCAGGTCTGTATTGACTAAAGCTTATGCAGCAATAATGCATAGGACGTAATGCAGTGTGTAATAAGCCTACTGCACACGGCACAAAGGATTGTTGCCAATTTTCCCGCTTTGATGTTATAGTACAGTTTCTGTATGACCGAGTCTGTTTACACTCTGGGCTTATGTAAAGCGAGCGATATAAATTGCAAAATGGAAGAACCGTTTCCAAAATAGAAGCACAAAGTAGTTCGGCAAAATAAAAATAATACATTTCATTCCAATAACAAGTTAACCAAACTGACAGCTTATAATCGTTTCAATGAGGAACTCACAATTATTGGGGAGAAACTGCGGTAATAGAATCGTGTTATGCCCACTTTAGAAATAAAACAGGAAATTTGACATACAGTTTTTACATCTAAAACATCCACTTGTTATAGGCAGGCAGTATTTAAATTTTGAGAATTGAGTTATCCGAAAAAAGAATAAAAAGTAACATAGAAATTCTTTCCAGAGTAGTTTTATTATAATGTACAACAATAGAAAATATCTTACAATTTAAATTTTCGATTGAGTGATATTTATTGATATTCATTTGGATACAAAATATGTTTTTTCCTTTTGAGGCGTACACAAATAGATCCGGGTTTCTTGTGCATGAGCAGGCCACATACACTGGTCATGTGAGAAGTAGGGTTTTTAAAATCTATTCCACACACTTGTGGTGATTGTTCTTGTGCTTTGTTTATGGTAATTCGAATGGCATATCTGTGGGATTCATTAGTATGGCTGGCAACAGTACACCTTCGCCTATACACTTTTGTTTAAAATTGGGCTTTTAGTATGGTGTTCATAAAGTATCATTAAGTTTTTCAATATATCAGACGTACGTCATAGTGGGATTACCGCAACATACTGATTATTATTTGCATCTATATTAATAATTCCTAATTTCAATTAGGTGACCGAATGTTCGGGCAAAAATAGGCGGTCACACTTTTACTATTTTATTATTATTATTTTTTTTTTAAACACATTGGTTTAGGTTCTTCCAATCGGCCATAAATAAGCCAGAATCTTTTCAAGGATCGGTATTCAATACCTTCCCGAAGTTTCATACCGATCAGATGAACTGTTTAGGAATGCATAAGAAACATTCACACAAACATTTACTTTTTTTTTAAAGATGTATATCTTTTTAAATTATCTGTCACATGACGCAATATAGGCCGTGGTTTATTGCACCACGGGAAATTGTCCAGCAGTAATATATATATAGTTTTTTAGGTTAGATGTAAGTGTAGTTATATAGCATTAGAAGTGTAAGTCGGGGACCATATCTCCCACGAGACTTGTTCTTCTTCTCAAACGAGATAAACTCTACTCTCGGCTTCTGACCTTTTGACTTACAGTGTTTGCAAGACTTTGCCGTCCTCTGGGACTCAACAGAATTCACAAGCCATTTGTTACAACTTTTTAACGTAATTTTTGTT
>JBAIZL010000003.1:67096119-67111119 GCA_036971475.1 Prosapia bicincta | reverse complement strand
AATTTCTTTTTATCTGGGGTCGTTACTATGAATCTTGTTTATAAATTAGAACGTGATGAACACAAACTAGATTATTACTTTATAAAAATGAATTTAAATTTGTTCTGAATTTGAATTTTCTGTTGTTCTGAATGTTTATAAAGCTCTGTTGGCTAATTTTTATATAAAAGATAGTACTTATTGCTTGTTGAGTTCCTGGGATCTTGACCGTTGATATTGCTTCGAAACCCTTTTTACATAACTAACTTATTTTTCCTAATTCTTTACTAAATTATTTAGGTCGCACGTTTTAACATTGCTGACACTTGGCCCCCTCCCAAATACGTCTGCCCTCTTCTGACGTTCCTCCAAGACTCTCTGATCACTTCCTTTTCCAACCTCGCATCATCTCTCCCCCTTACGTATTTTAGTTAAATTGGTTATCCCCATACTCATCTACAAAGAGCCTTCTCTAACGGTACAGTGTTATTATAACCCAGTTATTTTGGTCCTTGGAAAGTCCTATCTTAAAATACTTGGACCCTTCTTTTGTCAAAGTTTCCAACAGCCTCTCTATGACTACTTGTAATAGAACAATGATTAAGTACTTTGTCCGTAATTTTAGTAACTATACTTGTGGCTTAATATTGCTTCCGACTATTATGTCTGTTTTGGATATAAACTGAATTTATTCTTTAGCTTCATACATTATGTTATAATTTATATATAGTATATATATATATATATATATATATATATATATATATGTGTGTGTGTGTGTGTGTGTGTGTGTGTGTGTGTGTGTGTGTGTGTGTGTGTGTGTGTGTGTGTGTGTGTGTGTGTGTGTGTGTTGCAACGTCCCCTCCCTCCTTTTCCTTCCTCTACTCCTTTTCTTTTCTGCTTTTACTTTTTACTTATCGTAACGTTAATGGTGTTACAGTGTTGTTACATTTAATTATTTTTATCCGCGCCTGCTTATCTCCCGTTCTGCTCTCGTGCTCGTTTAGCCTCGAGCGTTCTTAAAATTTGTCTTGTGTTCACCCGTTATTTGCCATGGCTAAACGCAAGCCACGACCCGCTGATATCTACCTTAAAGTTTGTATGACACCCAACCCAAGATGGTTAACATGTTTTGTCGGGTCTTTAAAAAGTCATACTTGTCAGTAAAGTAGTCAGCTGGAAAGAAACAATATTAATATGAACACACAAAATTTCCAAAGAATCTTACCATCTTAGAAGATCTGCAGGCACAGTAAGGGGACGTGCAAAATATGATCATGTTTAAGTTACCTAGCCTCCTGTGTTCTTTAAACATGATCTGCCAGTAGATCTCGTCTCTGGTCTTCATTACAAAAAACAACTAATTTTTAGAATAGATCAATAATTTTGTTCTCAGGAGAGAACTCGTTTGAAGAAACATTAGGCTCTGAATTTTATATATATATTTATTAATTAATGAAAATGAGTTAAAATTGTGATTTGATTTAACAATCATTATTTATTGGTTGGAAAAAACTAAAAGTTTTATTTGTTGTTCAACACAGGATAAATTTAAATACCAAAAGTTTTTATAACACATTTAAATACTTGTTTTTAAAAATAAAAATAAATATATTTTCAACTAAAATACATTTGACTCTCTCTTTACTATATCTTCGTCTTCCTTATAATCGCAAATAATTGCATAACTTTTCCTTATATTTTATATATTTAGTTTCTACATTTTATAAATAATCCGTTAAATACATTTTCATATTTAAACAAAAAATCTTTCCTAATTTAACAGAATAAAATTTTATCCTTTCACTTTAAGATTGAATTGGTAAATTTTACATTTTCTAACAAACAATTTTAAAATTTGTATAATTCTATAAATCTGGTGTTCCTGAAAATGATTGGCTTATGGCCAAAACCACTTTGTGAACTTAATATTTATTATTCATTACTTAAGCATTTTTATTATACAAATTAATTTTACTGCATTTAACATTTATTTAAAAATTCAACATTGAGTCAAGTCATTGTTTAATTTTTATTGATAATTTTGAATTTAATATTTTTAACTTACTAAATTTGACGTTATTTAATATAATAGAGAAAATGACTTGCCAAGAATTTCCCTGCCGGTCCTAGAGTCCTCTTGTCTTGATTCCGGGTCCCTGGATACTGGAAGTAGCCACCCCAGGTAAGTCGATGGAAGTCCTTCTCCATTCTCCTCTGATCTTCACGTCCTGGAGGCTGAGTCCGTGGATCGAATTAAACGGCAGAAACGTGGCTATTTGGTTCTATCTGGCCTATGGTGGTTGTCCTAGGCACGGATCGGCATAGTGACCGTTAGCACCTCGTATTAAAATTTTTCACAGACTGCCTTACAGGTCCTAAAGTTCCTGTATTTATTGCGGCTATGTAACCCTTCCCCACCCGTTCTTAGCTCGTCGCTATCTCCGTGCCTTTTTCTTGTACGGGCGGGTTGGACAACGTATTCGATTAAACCTGCATAATTTTGTTATCGGTTTTAGAACACTGAAAAATGTCTATTTCTTTAAAATGGCTGTAACGTTTTTGTTATTTAAGTTTTTTAGATTTGGTTTTCACTATTGTTCTTTTTCGATTTTGTTGGTCATTTCAAAATGTCAGTGATAGTTCCCGTGGCCTAGTTCTTAAGTTAGCATTTGTCGGTACTTAGAAGATTTTCACTGCACTCCCGTTAGTAAAATTTAGTTAGTTATTATAGTTTTATTTTATTTTAATTTTTAATTTGTCTTAATAACAGTTAATCAAGATTTTACAGGCTTCTTCACACTTTAAAACGTTTCATTATACAATAAATTAAAACCTTATCCTTTAATTATTAAATTTGTTATTCAAAAATTTTGAAATTATTAATTTCTTTATTTGAACGGCCATTTTGACCGTTACAACATGTGTGTGTGTAGGTAAAAATATAGTCTTAATAACGTTGGTGTTTTGAATTTTTATTAATTGCTTGTTTTCAAGTGTAGAACACAAATAACATCTCTTTTTCCGCGGAAAATGCGAAAAGTTATTTTTTTGCACATTTTTAATATTAGTCTGTAATAGCATGTTTAGTGTGAACCGGCCGCGCAGTAGCTACAGCGCACTTCACTACGTCAAAATCAATTATTTTTATACTAAACTTAAAATCTAAATATTTAACTTTTGGTTATAATTTTATACAACATTACTATTTACTTACAATAAAATATACCTACGAAGTATCCAGTCAGGATAGATTTATAAAGATTTCTTGAGCATTTGTGTCCTATGTTATAATATTTTAAATAATAAACCCAATAACCACATATAAATAAAATAAAGTTAAAATAAAGTTGGGTTTATTATTTAAAATATTATTAAGGATAGATATGGTTATAATTTTATACAATACTATATACCTATATTAAAATATACCTCTAAATCATCCAGTCAGGATAGATTTGGTTGTAATATTCTGCATCGGCAATTAGTCTAAATATTTACCAAAATTACAACCAAAACCAATCCTGACTGGATATGTCAAAGGTATACTTTCATATACGTATATAGTAAAGTTGAATAAAATTATAACCTAATCTATCCTGACTGGATAATTTGTACGTATACTTTCATATAGGTATATAGTAAAGTTGAATAAAATTATAACCTAATCTATCCTGACTAGATACTTCGTAGGCATACTTTCATATAGGTATATAGTAAAGTTGAATAAAATTATAACCTAATCTATCCTGACTGGATAATTTGTACGTATACTTTCATATAGGTATATAGTAAAGTTGAATAAAATTATAACCTAATCTATCCTGACTGGATACTTCGTACGTATACTTTCATATAGGTATATAGTAAAGTTGAATAAAATTATAACCTAATCTATCCTGACTGGATAATTTGTAGGTATACTTTCATATAGGTATATAGTAAAGTTGAATAAAATTATAAGCTAATCTATCCTGACTGGATACTTCGTAGGTATACTTTCATATAGGTATATAGTAAAGTTGACTAAAATTATAACCTAATCTATCCTGACTAGATACTTCGTAGGCATACTTTCATATAGGTATATAGTAAAGTTGACTAAAATTATAACCTAATCTATCCTGACTGGATACTTCGTAGGCATACATTCATATAGGTATATAGTAAAGTTGACTAAAATTATAACCTAATCTATCCTGACTGGATACTTCGTAGGTATACTTTCATATAGGTATATAGTAAAGTTGACTAAAATTATAATCTAATCTATCCTGACTGGATACTTCGTAGGTATACTTTCATATAGGTATATAGTAAAGTTGAATAAAATTATAACCTAATCTATCCTGACTGGATACTTCGTAGGTATACTTTCATATAGGTATATAGTAAAGTTGACTAAAATTATAACCTAATCTATCCTGACTGGATAATTTGTAGGTATACTTTCATATAGGTATATAGTAAAGTTGACTAAAATTATAACCTAATCTATCCTGACTGGATACTTCGTAGGCATACATTCATATAGGTATATAGTAAAGTTGACTAAAATTATAACCTAATCTATCCTGACTGGATACTTCGTAGGTATACTTTCATATAGGTATATAGTAAAGTTGACTAAAATTATAACCTAATCTATCCTGACTGGATAATTTGTAGGTATACTTTCATATAGGTATATAGTAAAGTTGACTAAAATTATAATCTAATCTATCCTGACTGGATACTTCGTAGGTATACTTTCATATAGGTATATAGTAAAGTTGACTAAAATTATAACCTAATCTATCCTGACTGGATACTTCGTAGGTATACTTTCATATAGGTATATAGTAAAGTTGACTAAAATTATAATCTAATCTATCCTGACTGGATACTTCGTAGGTATACTTTCATATAGGTATATAGTAAAATTAAATAAAATTATAACCTAATCTATCCTGACTGGATACTTCGTAGGTATACTTTCATATAGGTATATAGTAAAGTTGAATAAAATTATAAGCTAATCTATCCTGACTTGGATACTTCGTAGGTATACTTTCATATAGGTATATAGTAAAATTAAATAAAATTATAACCTAATCTATCCTGACTGGATACTTCGTAGGTATACTTTCATATAGCTATATAATAAAGTTGAATAAAATTATAACCTAATCTATCCTGACTGGATACTTCGTAGGTATACTTTCATATAGGTATATAGTAAAGTTGAATAAAATTATAACCTAATCTATCCTGACTGGATACTTCGTAGGTATACTTTCATATCGGTATATAGTAAAATTGAATAAAATTATAACCTAATCTATCCTGACTGGATACTTCGTAGGTATACTTTCATATAGGTATATAGTAAAGTTGAATAAAATTATAACCTTATCTATCCTGACTGGATACTTCGTAGGTATACTTTCATATAGGTATATAGTAAAGTCGAATAAAATTATAACCTAATCTATCCTGACTGGATACTTCGTAGGTATACTTTCATATAGGTATATAGTAAAGTCGAATAAAATTATAACCTAATCTGTCCTGACTGGATACTTCGTAGGTATACTTTCATATACGTATATAGTAAAGTTGAATAAAATTATAACCTAATCTGTCCTGACTGGATACTTCGTAGATATACTTTCATGTAGGTATATAGTAAAGTTGAATAAAATTATAACCTAATCTATCCTGACTGGATACTTCGTAGGTATACTTTCATATAGGTATATAGTAAAGTTGAATAAAATTATAACCTTATCTATCCTGACTGGATACTTCGTAGGCATACATTCATATAGGTATATAATGAAGTTGAATAAAATTATAACCTAATCTGTCCTGACTGGATACTTCGTAGGTATACTTTCATATAGGTATATAGTAAAGTCGAATAAAATTATAACCTAATCTATCCTGACTGGATACCTCGTAGGTATACTTTCATATAGGTATATAGTAAAGTCGAATAAAATTATAACCTAATCTATCCTGACTGGATACTTCGTAGGTATACTTTCATACAGGTATATAGTAAAGTCGTATAAAATTATAACCTAATCTATCCTGACTGGATACTTCGTAGGTATACTTTCATATAGGTATATAGTAAAGTTGACTAAAATTATAACCTAATCTATCTAGACTGGATAATTTGTAGGTATACTTTCATATAGGTATATAGTAAAGTTGACTAAAATTATAACCTAATCTATCCTGACTGGATACTTCGTAGGTATACTTTCATATAGGTATATAGTAAAGTTGACTAAAATTATAATCTAATCTATCCTGACTGGATACTTCGTAGGTATACTTTCATATAGATATATAGTAAAGTTGAATAAAATTATAACCTAATCTATCCTGACTGGATACTTCGTAGGTATACTTTCATATAGGTATATAGTAAAGTTGACTAAAATTATAACCTAATCTATCCTGACTGGATAATTTGTAGGTATACTTTCATATAGGTATATAGTAAAGTTGACTAAAATTATAACCTAATCTATCCTGACTGGATACTTCGTAGGCATACATTCATATAGGTATATAGTAAAGTTGAATAAAATTATAACCTAATCTATCCTGACTGGATACTTCATAGGTATACTTTCATATAGGTATATAGTAACGTTGACTAAAATTATAACCTAATCTATCCTGACTGGATAATTTGTAGGTATACTTTCATATAGGTATATAGTAAAGTTGACTAAAATTATAATCTAATCTATCCTGACTGGATACTTCGTAGGTATACTTTCATATAGGTATATAGTAAAGTTGACTAAAATTATAACCTAATCTATCCTGACTGGATACTTCGTAGGTATACTTTCATATAGGTATATAGTAAAGTTGACTAAAATTTTAATCTAATCTATCCTGACTGGATACTTCGTAGGTATACTTTCATATAGGTATATAGTAAAATTAAATAAAATTATAACCTAATCTATCCTGACTGGATACTTCGTAGGTATACTTTCATATAGGTATATAGTAAAGTTGAATAAAATTATAAGCTAATCTATCCTGACTTGGATACTTCGTAGGTATACTTTCATATAGGTATATAGTAAAATTAAATAAAATTATAACCTAATCTATCCTGACTGGATACTTCGTAGGCATACTTTCATATAGGTATATAATAAAGTTGAATAAAATTATAACCTAATCTATCCTGACTGGATACTTCGTAGGTATACTTTCATATAGGTATATAGTAAAGTTGAATAAAATTATAACCTAATCTATCCTGACTGGATACTTCGTAGGTATACTTTCATATCGGTATATAGTAAAATTGAATAAAATTATAACCTAATCTATCCTGACTGGATACTTCGTAGGTATACTTTCATATAGGTATATAGTAAAGTTGAATAAAATTATAACCTTATCTATCCTGACTGGATACTTCGTAGGTATACTTTCATATAGGTATATAGTAAAGTCGAATAAAATTATAACCTAATCTGTCCTGACTGGATACTTCGTAGGTATACTTTCATATACGTATATAGTAAAGTTGAATAAAATTATAACCTAATCTGTCCTGACTGGATACTTCGTAGGTATACTTTCATGTAGGTATATAGTAAAGTTGAATAAAATTATAACCTAATCTATCCTGACTGGATACTTCGTAGGTATACTTTCATATAGGTATATAGTAAAGTTGAATAAAATTATAACCTTATCTATCCTGACTGGATACTTCGTAGGCATACATTCATATAGGTATATAATGAAGTTGAATAAAATTATAACCTAATCTGTCCTGACTGGATACTTCGTAGGTATACTTTCATATAGGTATATAGTAAAGTCGAATAAAATTATAACCTAATCTATCCTGACTGGATACCTCGTAGGTATACTTTCATATAGGTATATAGTAAAGTCGAATAAAATTATAACCTAATCTATCCTGACTGGATACTTCGTAGGTATACTTTCATACAGGTATATAGTAAAGTCGTATAAAATTATAACCTAATCTATCCTGACTGGATACTTCGTAGGTATACTTTCATATAGGTATATAGTAAAGTTGACTAAAATTATAACCTAATCTATCTAGACTGGATAATTTGTAGGTATACTTTCATATAGGTATATAGTAAAGTTGACTAAAATTATAACCTAATCTATCCTGACTGGATACTTCGTAGGTATACTTTCATATAGGTATATAGTAAAGTTGACTAAAATTATAATCTAATCTATCCTGACTGGATACTTCGTAGGTATACTTTCATATAGGTATATAGTAAAGTTGAATAAAATTATAACCTAATCTATCTAGACTGGATAATTTGTAGGTATACTTTCATATAGGTATATAGTAAAGTTGACTAAAATTATAACCTAATCTATCCTGACTGGATACTTCGTAGGTATACTTTCATATAGGTATATAGTAAAGTTGACTAAAATTATAATCTAATCTATCCTGACTGGATACTTCGTAGGTATACTTTCATATAGGTATATAGTAAAGTTGAATAAAATTATAACCTAATCTATCCTGACTGGATACTTCGTAGGTATACTTTCATATAGGTATATAGTAAAGTTGACTAAAATTATAACCTAATCTATCCTGACTGGATACTTCGTAGGTATACTTTCATATAGGTATATAGTAAAGTTGACTAAAATTATAATCTAATCTATCCTGACTGGATACTTCGTAGGTATACTTTCATATAGGTATATAGTAAAATTAAATAAAATTATAACCTAATCTATCCTGACTGGATACTTCGTAGGTATACTTTCATATAGGTATATAGTAAAGTTGAATAAAATTATAAGCTAATCTATCCTGACTTGGATACTTCGTAGGTATACTTTCATATAGGTATATAGTAAAATTAAATAAAATTATAACCTAATCTATCCTGACTGGATACTTCGTAGGTATACTTTCATATAGCTATATAATAAAGTTGAATAAAATTATAACCTAATCTATCCTGACTGGATACTTCGTAGGTATACTTTCATATAGGTATATAGTAAAGTTGAATAAAATTATAACCTAATCTATCCTGACTGGATACTTCGTAGGTATACTTTCATATCGGTATATAGTAAAATTGAATAAAATTATAACCTAATCTATCCTGACTGGATACTTCGTAGGTATACTTTCATATAGGTATATAGTAAAGTTGAATAAAATTATAACCTTATCTATCCTGACTGGATACTTCGTAGGTATACTTTCATATAGGTATATAGTAAAGTCGAATAAAATTATAACCTAATCTATCCTGACTGGATACTTCGTAGGTATACTTTCATATAGGTATATAGTAAAGTCGAATAAAATTATAACCTAATCTATCCTGACTGGATACCTCGTAGGTATACTTTCATATAGGTATATAGTAAAGTCGAATAAAATTATAACCTAATCTATCCTGACTGGATACTTCGTAGGTATACTTTCATACAGGTATATAGTAAAGTCGTATAAAATTATAACCTAATCTATCCTGACTGGATACTTCGTAGGTATACTTTCATATAGGTATATAGTAAAGTTGACTAAAATTATAACCTAATCTATCTAGACTGGATAATTTGTAGGTATACTTTCATATAGGTATATAGTAAAGTTGACTAAAATTATAACCTAATCTATCCTGACTGGATACTTCGTAGGTATACTTTCATATAGGTATATAGTAAAGTTGACTAAAATTATAATCTAATCTATCCTGACTGGATACTTCGTAGGTATACTTTCATATAGATATATAGTAAAGTTGAATAAAATTATAACCTAATCTATCCTGACTGGATACTTCGTAGGTATACTTTCATATAGGTATATAGTAAAGTTGACTAAAATTATAACCTAATCTATCCTGACTGGATAATTTGTAGGTATACTTTCATATAGGTATATAGTAAAGTTGACTAAAATTATAACCTAATCTATCCTGACTGGATACTTCGTAGGCATACATTCATATAGGTATATAGTAAAGTTGAATAAAATTATAACCTAATCTATCCTGACTGGATACTTCATAGGTATACTTTCATATAGGTATATAGTAACGTTGACTAAAATTATAACCTAATCTATCCTGACTGGATAATTTGTAGGTATACTTTCATATAGGTATATAGTAAAGTTGACTAAAATTATAATCTAATCTATCCTGACTGGATACTTCGTAGGTATACTTTCATATAGGTATATAGTAAAGTTGACTAAAATTATAACCTAATCTATCCTGACTGGATACTTCGTAGGTATACTTTCATATAGGTATATAGTAAAGTTGACTAAAATTTTAATCTAATCTATCCTGACTGGATACTTCGTAGGTATACTTTCATATAGGTATATAGTAAAATTAAATAAAATTATAACCTAATCTATCCTGACTGGATACTTCGTAGGTATACTTTCATATAGGTATATAGTAAAGTTGAATAAAATTATAAGCTAATCTATCCTGACTTGGATACTTCGTAGGTATACTTTCATATAGGTATATAGTAAAATTAAATAAAATTATAACCTAATCTATCCTGACTGGATACTTCGTAGGCATACTTTCATATAGGTATATAATAAAGTTGAATAAAATTATAACCTAATCTATCCTGACTGGATACTTCGTAGGTATACTTTCATATAGGTATATAGTAAAGTTGAATAAAATTATAACCTAATCTATCCTGACTGGATACTTCGTAGGTATACTTTCATATCGGTATATAGTAAAATTGAATAAAATTATAACCTAATCTATCCTGACTGGATACTTCGTAGGTATACTTTCATATAGGTATGTAGTAAAGTTGAATAAAATTATAACCTTATCTATCCTGACTGGATACTTCGTAGGTATACTTTCATATAGGTATATAGTAAAGTCGAATAAAATTATAACCTAATCTATCCTGACTGGATACTTCGTAGGTATACTTTCATATAGGTATATAGTAAAGTCGAATAAAATTATAACCTAATCTGTCCTGACTGGATACTTCGTAGGTATACTTTCATATACGTATATAGTAAAGTTGAATAAAATTATAACCTAATCTGTCCTGACTGGATACTTCGTAGGTATACTTTCATGTAGGTATATAGTAAAGTTGAATAAAATTATAACCTAATCTATCCTGACTGGATACTTCGTAGGTATACTTTCATATAGGTATATAGTAAAGTTGAATAAAATTATAACCTTATCTATCCTGACTGGATACTTCGTAGGCATACATTCATATAGGTATATAATGAAGTTGAATAAAATTATAACCTAATCTGTCCTGACTGGATACTTCGTAGGTATACTTTCATATAGGTATATAGTAAAGTCGAATAAAATTATAACCTAATCTATCCTGACTGGATACCTCGTAGGTATACTTTCATATAGGTATATAGTAAAGTCGAATAAAATTATAACCTAATCTATCCTGACTGGATACTTCGTAGGTATACTTTCATACAGGTATATAGTAAAGTCGTATAAAATTATAACCTAATCTATCCTGACTGGATACTTCGTAGGTATACTTTCATATAGGTATATAGTAAAGTTGACTAAAATTATAACCTAATCTATCTAGACTGGATAATTTGTAGGTATACTTTCATATAGGTATATAGTAAAGTTGACTAAAATTATAACCTAATCTATCCTGACTGGATACTTCGTAGGTATACTTTCATATAGGTATATAGTAAAGTTGACTAAAATTATAATCTAATCTATCCTGACTGGATACTTCGTAGGTATACTTTCATATAGGTATATAGTAAAGTTGAATAAAATTATAACCTAATCTATCCTGACTGGATACTTCGTAGGTATACTTTCATATAGGTATATAGTAAAGTTGACTAAAATTATAACCTAATCTATCCTGACTGGATAATTTGTAGGTATACTTTCATATAGGTATATAGTAAAGTTGACTAAAATTATAACCTAATCTATCCTGACTGGATACTTCGTAGGCATACATTCATATAGGTATATAGTAAAGTTGACTAAAATTATAACCTAATCTATCCTGACTGGATACTTCGTAGGTATACTTTCATATAGGTATATAGTAAAGTTGACTAAAATTATAATCTAATCTATCCTGACTGGATACTTCGTAGGTATACTTTCATATAGGTATATAGTAAAATTAAATAAAATTATAACCTAATCTATCCTGACTGGATACTTCGTAGGTATACTTTCATATAGGTATATAGTAAAGTTGAATAAAATTATAAGCTAATCTATCCTGACTTGGATACTTCGTAGGTATACTTTCATATAGGTATATAGTAAAATTAAATAAAATTATAACCTAATCTATCCTGACTGGATACTTCGTAGGTATACTTTCATATAGCTATATAATAAAGTTGAATAAAATTATAACCTAATCTATCCTGACTGGATACTTCGTAGGTATACTTTCATATAGGTATATAGTAAAGTTGAATAAAATTATAACCTAATCTATCCTGACTGGATACTTCGTAGGTATACTTTCATATCGGTATATAGTAAAATTGAATAAAATTATAACCTAATCTATCCTGACTGGATACTTCGTAGGTATACTTTCATATAGGTATATAGTAAAGTTGAATAAAATTATAACCTTATCTATCCTGACTGGATACTTCGTAGGTATACTTTCATATAGGTATATAGTAAAGTCGAATAAAATTATAACCTAATCTATCCTGACTGGATACTTCGTAGGTATACTTTCATATAGGTATATAGTAAAGTCGAATAAAATTATAACCTAATCTGTCCTGACTGGATACTTCGTAGGTATACTTTCATATACGTATATAGTAAAGTTGAATAAAATTATAACCTAATCTGTCCTGACTGGATACTTCGTAGGTATACTTTCATGTAGGTATATAGTAAAGTTGAATAAAATTATAACCTAATCTATCCTGACTGGATACTTCGTAGGTATACTTTCATATAGGTATATAGTAAAGTTGAATAAAATTATAACCTTATCTATCCTGACTGGATACTTCGTAGGCATACATTCATATAGGTATATAATGAAGTTGAATAAAATTATAACCTAATCTGTCCTGACTGGATACTTCGTAGGTATACTTTCATATAGGTATATAGTAAAGTCGAATAAAATTATAACCTAATCTATCCTGACTGGATACCTCGTAGGTATACTTTCATATAGGTATATAGTAAAGTCGAATAAAATTATAACCTAATCTATCCTGACTGGATACTTCGTAGGTATACTTTCATACAGGTATATAGTAAAGTCGTATAAAATTATAACCTAATCTATCCTGACTGGATACTTCGTAGGTATACTTTCATATAGGTATATAGTAAAGTTGACTAAAATTATAACCTAATCTATCTAGACTGGATAATTTGTAGGTATACTTTCATATAGGTATATAGTAAAGTTGACTAAAATTATAACCTAATCTATCCTGACTGGATACTTCGTAGGTATACTTTCATATAGGTATATAGTAAAGTTGACTAAAATTATAATCTAATCTATCCTGACTGGATACTTCGTAGGTATACTTTCATATAGGTATATAGTAAAGTTGAATAAAATTATAACCTAATCTATCCTGACTGGATACTTCGTAGGTATACTTTCATATAGGTATATAGTAAAGTTGACTAAAATTATAACCTAATCTATCCTGACTGGATAATTTGTAGGTATACTTTCATATAGGTATATAGTAAAGTTGACTAAAATTATAACCTAATCTATCTTGACTGGATACTTCGTAGGCATACATTCATATAGGTATATAGTAAAGTTGAATAAAATTATAACCTAATCTATCCTGACTGGATACTTCATAGGTATACTTTCATATAGGTATATAGTAACGTTGACTAAAATTATAACCTAATCTATCCTGACTGGATAATTTGTAGGTATACTTTCATATAGGTATATAGTAAAGTTGACTAAAATTATAATCTAATCTATCCTGACTGGATACTTCGTAGGTATACTTTCATATAGGTATATAGTAAAGTTGACTAAAATTATAACCTAATCTATCCTGACTGGATACTTCGTAGGTATACTTTCATATAGGTATATAGTAAAGTTGACTAAAATTATAATCTAATCTATCCTGACTGGATACTTCGTAGGTATACTTTCATATAGGTATATAGTAAAATTAAATAAAATTATAACCTAATCTATCCTGACTGGATACTTCGTAGGTATACTTTCATATAGGTATATAGTAAAGTTGAATAAAATTATAAGCTAATCTATCCTGACTTGGATACTTCGTAGGTATACTTTCATATAGGTATATAGTAAAATTAAATAAAATTATAACCTAATCTATCCTGACTGGATACTTCGTAGGCATACTTTCATATAGGTATATAATAAAGTTGAATAAAATTATAACCTAATCTATCCTGACTGGATACTTCGTAGGTATACTTTCATATAGGTATATAGTAAAGTTGAATAAAATTATAACCTAATCTATCCTGACTGGATACTTCGTAGGTATACTTTCATATCGGTATATAGTAAAATTGAATAAAATTATAACCTAATCTATCCTGACTGGATACTTCGTAGGTATACTTTCATATAGGTATATAGTAAAGTTGAATAAAATTATAACCTTATCTATCCTGACTGGATACTTCGTAGGTATACTTTCATATAGGTATATAGTAAAGTCGAATAAAATTATAACCTAATCTATCCTGACTGGATACTTCGTAGGTATACTTTCATATAGGTATATAGTAAAGTCGAATAAAATTATAACCTAATCTGTCCTGACTGGATACTTCGTAGGTATACTTTCATATACGTATATAGTAAAGTTGAATAAAATTATAACCTAATCTGTCCTGACTGGAGACTTCGTAGGTATACTTTCATGTAGGTATATAGTAAAGTTGAATAAAATTATAACCTAATCTATCCTGACTGGATACTTCG
>JBAIZL010000003.1:67063619-67091119 GCA_036971475.1 Prosapia bicincta | reverse complement strand
CTATATAATACAAAAGCTGCGTAAGCAGAAATTTCTTAGCACGCATTTAATTATGAAATGTTCACATAAATTGTTCGTATAACTCCTCCATCCCTAAAGAAAACTTCGGGGGTTGGCGAAGTTTCGGCATTGGTTGAAGTCCTCTTCATCACTTTGGTGAGGGCGAAGTATATAAAGCTGCTGAATAGGCCTCCGTAAAGGGCAATTTTCGGCATCAGTCTTCTTCACTGGAGAAGGTCGCCAGGCGAAGGTCTTGGATCCAGTTAAATGGGTTGTCTGCGATTTCCAACGCATTATAATCGTAGTTTGTAGGCGTTATTGTTTTTGATGATGGGCATTTTACAGTCTAATTTTCTGTTCATTATAATTCAACTGAGCAAAAGTATTTGGAATTGATTAATACAATTTATAATGAGTCTTTTCATAGGATAGATACAACATGTTTATAACATATACAATTGTTATCAGAATCTAATTTATAATTAACTCTAATCGTGTTTTATAATTCAACAAAGTAATTTTTATTATAATTCACAATACTTGACTTCTTTTTAATTCTACAAAATTTTCATTGATTACAATAAAAGTTGATATAATTTTTTTTTTTTAATAATTTTTACCATCATTTACATTCAAATTGCCTGTTATAGATTTGATAAAGAATCCTAGTCCATTTATAAGAATTCTTTTTGTTTTGTTATCTCTTTAAGAGTATAGTTTCTAATATTTTTTTTAAATTACATTTCTTTTTGTGATTAACATATCTGAAATAATTAACAATATTTATTACCATAATTAGTTACATATCATTTAATTAATACAAAACTTTGTAACACATACAATTAATAGAAACAATGTTGTTTAAAAGTTTAATAAAGTTTCTTGCATATTATTAGTGGACAAAGGTATGGTAGGGATTTTAATTTGATTGTGTTAAATATGAACAAGAAGGATTTTGGTCATTAATTACATTTTTTATCTTCTTACGCCTTTTAAATTTCGACAAATGTATTTTGTCTTTTGTGTTATGATGTCTAGGCTTAATTTTACCAGTTTTTCTTTCCTTGTTTATTGAAGCTATTTCTTCCTTGCTATATTTCGTTTTCGTTTTGCTTTGCTTCTGAACTGTCTTTACATAAACTTCAGATGGTAATTCTGGAAGTGGTTCTTTGTTTATATTCCTTTTTTCTAAAACTTTTTCTTTAATTTTTCATTATTATTCCTAATGTTTTCATAGAGTATTTTTTTTCTTTATGGTTTAAAACGTAGTCATTTACAATTTGTTTTTTAAATCTATATCTAATAGAGTGTTTGAATTTATGTGTCCAAATAAGACTTCGCACGGCGTTAATTTCGTGACTGAATGTATGCTATTGTTATAAGCTATTATAGCATATTTAACTTTCTTAATTATACTGTCTTGTTTAAATTCGATTTGATTATTTAACAGCCTTATGTGTTCTATTAAAGTGGAGTGAAATCTTTCACATAATCCGTTTGATTGGGGGTTTTGTGTGCTTATAAAATGAATTTTGATCTTATGCAGGTCTAATATCTCTTTTACAATTCTTTTATTAAACTCCGTTCCATTGTCTGAGATAATAACTGTTGGTAAGCAGAAATGTGTGAAGTAATCTAATAACTTGTCTGCAATCTCTGTAGCTTGAGAGCTTCCCAGGCGATAAACGTGAGCATATCTCGTGAAACTGTCGACAATACTCATAAATGAATTCTTCTCCAAAGAGATTGTGTCAACGTGAGTTATTTGAAATGGTCTTGCAGCTGTTGGTGTCAAATTCATTTCTAGCTGTAAGGGAATTCTGTCGTATTTAGTTCTTTGACATATGTCACACTGATTTATGAAATTTTGAATTAGTGATTTTAGATTAGGCCAATAATATCTTCGTTTAATTTGTTCGTAATGTTCCTGTATCCCACGGTGATTGGTTTTGCTAAAATGATAATTACATATCATTTCTAAGGTATCTTCTTCCGAAGTTAGGTGTAACAGTTTGTTATTACACTTAACTAAATTTAATTCAGTTTGTTTGAAATTTTTGGCTATGCATGATGCAAATTTCTCATAAAAGTCGTCTTCAAAATATAGATTATATTTTATTTTGGGTACCAAATACGATTTTACAAAATTAACTATGTCTTCTTTAAAATTATTTTGTGATATTTCGACTATTAAACGAGTTTTTGAAGTTCCAAATAGCTTTATAATTTTTACTCGTCGGAAATTGGTATTTCAATTTGGGTGTTCCATTCAAAATTGGAGTGGTTAGTTTGACTGTCGCTTTCTTCATTGTCCTCTAAGTTGGCGTTATCTGTTGCGTCGAGTTGTACGACCATAGATTCGTTATCGTCCAGTTCTGGGAAATAACGTTGCAGTAAGTCAGCTGCAGATAAATCAAGGTCCAGTTCTAGAGTGTGTTGGGAGTTCGTTGACCTTTTATCAGTAACGTTTAATTGTATTCTGGACAATGCGTCTGCATTTTGGTTTAGTTTGCCTTTTTTGTATCTTATGTCATAATCATATTCTTCTAATTTTAATCTCCATCTTAAAAGTTTGGAATTTGGTTCTTTAACTGAAAATAACCATTGTAAAGGTTTATGGTCTGTATAAATTTTAAATTTTCTCCCAAATAAATAAGACCTGAAGTGTTTTGTTGCCCATACGATCGCTAATAATTATTTTTCAATCGCAGAGTAATCAGTTTCGCTGTGGTTTAAAGTTCTGCTGGCATACGCTATAGAAAGGTCCTTTCCATTTTTGTCCTGGCTTAAAATTACTCGTAGTGCATAATTACTAGCGTCTGTCGTTAGAGTAAATTCCTTTTCAAAATCTGGTTATTGTAGAAGTGGCTCATTAGTCAAAATATTTTTACATGTTTCAAAGCATTCTATAAAGTCTGGATTTTCTATATTTATTTTTGCATTTTTCTTTAAACAGTTAGTAAACGGTTTTGTTATCTTGGCGAAGCTTTTATTAAATTTTCGATAATAGCCTAATAGTCCTAAAAATCCTTTAATTTGTATGGTAGTTTTAGGTATTGGATAGTCCTTGATTGCTAGAATCTTTGATGGATTGGGTTTTACGCCATCCGGTGTCACAACATGTCCCAAATATGCTACTTTTTTTCTTAAAAATTCCGTTTTATCCAGCTGTACTTTAAAGTTGGCTTTGCGTAATCTGTCGAATACTTCTTTAAGTCTTTTTTGTATATGTTCTTGGAGGCTAGTAGAATAAATTATAATGTCGTCTAGATAAACTAAACATGTTTCATTTTGGATGCCTCTCAGAATATTATTCATAATTCTTTGAAATGTAGGGGGGCTATTCTTTAGTCCAAAGGACATTCTTAAAAATTCGTAGTGTCCTGTTTCCGTTGAAAATGCTGTTTTTTCTATACTATCTCTGTCCATCTCTACTTGGTGAAATCCTGAGGTTAGATCTAAAGTCGTAAAATATTGGGATCGTCCTAATTTATCTAATATGTCGGTAATGTTCGGCAAGGGAAATCTACCGTCAATTGTTTTTTTGTTTAATCCTCTAAAATCTATTACTAATCGAAATTTTCTTTTGCCAGAAGCGTCTTGTTTTTTGGGTACAATCCAGACAGGAGAGGTCCATGGAGAATTTGAAGGTCTAATAATTTTTTGTTTAAGCATGTCTTCAGTTTGCTTATTAATTTCGTTCTTGTAGATTTAATTGTATTTTCTTGTATCTGTAATTCCTAGAGTATACGGGAATTTCGTCAGTAGTCCTAATAACATGTTTTATCTGGTTGGTAAAGGTTAAATTGTTTCCATCAATATGAAATCAATCAGCGTATTCTTTTAATAAATTTGTTACGGCAGATTTTTCTTCTAAGTTCATATGTTCCATCCTAAATTTTGATAAATCGAAATTTTTACTTCCTGATTTTGTTTGTTTATAATCGAACATATTGAAATTAGTGTTCCTTTGAATTTCATCAGGTTTGAAAATATTATATTCCTCTAAAGATTTTACTTCTAATGGTTTACTTATTGTTAATTTTACATTTTCTTCGGAATTGTTTATAATAGGGCAATAGGCTTCACCCTTATGCACTGAAACTATACACTGAGGAATTTCTAATCCGTTTACTTGTTTGTGTGGTAAAATACCTTCTCCATTATGAATATTTTGTATCTTTAATTTAACTGTTTGGCTAGTGCGGGCTTGTATAACATAACTAAATTGTACCTGCTTTATTGACGTGCTGTCCGTTTTATTACAACTCCCTTTTTCAGTGTTAAAATATTGAATAGGGATTTCCTCATCACAAAGTATTAATTTATTATTTATAAAGTCTAAGCTTATTCCTAAATCTTTTATATTGTCTAGCCCAAGTAATAGGTCGAAATTCTGATGAAAGTCAAATAAATAAAACTTAATTGCTTTTTTAGACATCAGAGGTATCGTGCAGCAAAAATTTTCTTTTGAAGTGCCGTGTGCGGTGATTACTTCAAACGGCTCTTTTTTACGCTTGTTTTAAAATTTTTCCAGCCTAAAGATTTTCGCATAAATGATCTAGTACTGCCTGTGTCAATTAATATTCTAGATTTGGTGTCTGTGTCGTATATAAATGGTAACTCGTTATTTTTTCTCTGTAGATTCATTATTGAAAATCGATTCCGAGGCTTGTATGTCCTAAAAAATCGTCTTGATCGATTTTAACGGTCTCTTCTTCGTAGTTGTCTGTTAAATTTTGGGATTCTTCGAAGTACTCTTCTTTCCCGAGATCTTCTTCAAAAGCGAATGATTCTTGTCCGTTAGTCTGGTACATGTGTAGTCGTCTTTTTCGGCTCCTTGTCCGGTCATTTGATACAAATTCGTTTGTCTAGAAGGCCTGTCCGTCTGTCTAGTGGAAATACTCATAGGGGTAATTTGATAACCCGTATTCCGCTGAAGATACTGAGGTTTAGTAGTGTTGTTATTTGGTTGTCCCCTTTGAGGCTGACCATGATTAACAAAAGTTGGTGGTCTGTAGGAAGGATTTGGGTGTTGATAAGGTTGTTTAGGTATTTGGTGGTATTTAAATTCAGTATGTATTGGTCTTCTTACGTTATGCGTTTGGTTTTTCTGAAAGACTGGTTGTTTGCTTGGTTGAGTAAACATTTTATTATTCTTAAATTGAAAGTCGTTTGTGAGCATATTAAGTGCTTCACTAAGAGTGTTAGGGTTCTTGATACGCATTAGTGACCCGATAGGTTCATGCAAACCCCTAAGGAGAACTCTTAAAGCTAGTTTCTGAACGTATTCTATTAAAACATCTTTAGCAATCTGCCTTTGAGGCTCTTTATTCATAAAAAATGAAATTTGTAAATTTAGTAACTTTTGAATTTTCTCATAGAATTGAAATGGTGATTCGTTACTTTCCTATTTTAATTCTGCCATCTCTAAGTTTAATGTGAAACAATCTCTTTTGTCCGAGTAACTAATTAATAATACTTTTCTAATTTCGTGCCAATTGTAAGAATTAGAGTTTACGACCATTTCTAGTGCTTGGCCTTTTAATTTAGAAAGAATAGAGGAGAACAGATATTAATTTTGAAAATCCTCCGGCATTTCGTTTACATAAAACTTATTTACTACCTTATCGCATATTGAAATAAATCTGTGGAGCATAGTGGGCTCTCCACTATACTCGGGTATCATGTCAAGATACTCCTTTTTTAATATTGGCGTTGCCATTATTTAATATTATTTTTCAAAATAATAAAAATTAAAATCAATTATATAAAATTAAAAGTATTTACTCTACTTTTCTTAATTCTATTTCGTACGATCTACTTACAAGTGGATCCAAAATACTTTGCTCATTTGAACAACTTTTCACTTTTCACTTTTCACGATATTCACTCGTGCTCTTAATAGATATGCGCTCTATTAAGTTGTTGTAGATATTCGCTCTACTAAAGTTTTCCTCAATTAACGGTTAAAACCGACGGACGTTATATTCACTAACTTCCTTGAGGCGTCCTACCGACTGCGCCAGTTACGTGTTATATTAAGCACGAAAGGTTTTTAAAAAATGTTTATTTTTTACAAACCTTAAAAAATTAAGAAACAAAAATTTTCTCTGTTACATTAATTTTGCTTAATATAAAAATAAATTCAACTTATGTACATTCAGCTGGAGCGGAAAACGTCTGTGCGATACAGAGGCGACTTACACACTGCCGGAGCTCTGTTCTTACCAGCTATATAATACAAAAGCTGCGTAAGCAGGAATTTTCCTAGCACGCATTTAATTATGAAATGTTCACATAAATTGATCATATAACTTATATATATATATATATATATATATATATATATACATAGACACTAATTCAAAAGTGGGTAATTTACGCATAAATATAAAAGGAAAAGAACGGCCGGGGAAGGAAAGCAATTATTACCCTTCTCAATAGGATCTTTTGCTATAGTTTATGTGTGTGTGTGTTAGTTTGAGTGCGCGCGCGTGCGTGCTTGTGTGTGTGTGTCAATGTGCGCTTGTGTTTGTGTATGCATGTGCCTGTGTGTTTTGTGTGTGTATTTTTGTGTGAGTCTGTGTGTGTGAGTGTGCGCGCGCGTGCGTCTGCGTGCTTGTGTGCATATGTGCGTGTGTGCGTGCGTGTGAGTTTGCGTGCGCGCGCGCGCGCGTGTGTGTGTGTGCTTGTGTGCGTATGTGCGTGTGTATATGCGTGTGAGTGTGTGTGTGTGTGTGTGTGTGTTTGTGTGCGTATGTGCGTGTGTGTGTGTGTGTGTGTGTGTGTGTGTGTGCTTGTGTGCGTATGTGCGTGTGTGTATGCGTGTGAGTGTGTGTGTGTGCTTGTGTGCGTATGTGCGTGTGTGTATGCGTGTGAGTGTGTGTGTGTGTGTGTGTATGTGCGTGTGTATATTCGTGTGAGTGTGTGTGTGCTTGTGTGCGTATGTGCGTGTGTGTATGCGTGTGAGTGTGTGTGTGTGCTTGTGTGCGTATGTGCGTGTGTATATGCGTGTGAGTGTGTGTTTGTGTGCGTATATGTGTGTGCGTATGTGCGTGTGTGTGAGTGAGCGCGTTTGTGTGTGAATGTGTGTTACTAATTTATATAATAGTTTCTATATATTACTGAATGTATCCTTATCGAGGGATGGCTACTAAAGATTTTTTCAACCTCACCCTCCCCACCGAACCAAGCTTCGCCTTTAAAAGGAGGTTTTGTTCAATAGGTTCCAATTTTAGCGCAACCATTTTTCATGTTCTCAAACGATTTCCCTGCAAATTGATTAAAACCAGACAAAGCTTTACATCCTCTTCTCACTACTAATTATGCCTAAATTTTGCTGGGCAATCCACTGTCTTCGAAGTGATTAGAATTTTCGCATTAAACTTTAAACTCAGATTCAAGCTAATTCGATTTACCGCTATTCACAATAGAATCGTTTATTCACTTTATGGTTGTTTTTGTGAACACAGAGTTTCACTAAAGTTTTGGAAGCTGGACTTATTTCCATTGCATACGGTATTGATATAAATATATTTTGGAAGCTTGACTCATTTCTATTACATAGAGTAATGATATAAACATTTTTTGGAAGCTAAACATTTGTTTCGCATACCGTATTGGGAGCGTATTCGTATTTCTTGGGAGCCTGACACACCATTTCCTTTCAAATAGAGATAAAATAAGTGCAGATAGAAATAGGCTCGAATTATGCGAAAACTCGAAATATCTTGACTAGGATTTTCGAGATTCGACTGTACCATATATCGGCTTTTAATACCACTTCTTACTAATATTATTTCATGAAAACTATCCTAAAGTGCTATTTATATTTTTAAAAATATTTGATATATTTAAAAAAATAAAAACTAATCAGAAAATAACTCGAAAATCACAAAAGAGTCTTCACAATTTGACTGTATAATTACATTGGAAAGTACAATGGAACTTTTGATTGCACGTAGATAGAGGGTAACCAAGAGATACCAGCACTTGTGGAATGTAGTAGACCAGTATTGCATAAAAAAAGCTACATATATACGAGTTGTCACTCAATGTGTCACTCTATCCAAAGCTACACAGTCAATTAGTTTTTCACTCCACAGAAAGCGACACATACGGTATTTATCACTGAATGTGTCAAAAACAGTACATAAGCACACAGGGATTTACTCTAAGGGAAACTACACATATTCATTCAATGTGTAACTTTATGAAAATACTCTCAAAATCACGTAATTTGTCACTCTAAACAAAGCTACACATAATCATTCAATATGTCGATATACAAGGAACACATATTCACTAACTGTATCACTCAATACAAAGCTGCATATAATCACTCATAATATCTCTATATAAGAAACACATAATCACGTAACGCGTCGTTCTACACAGATCTGCACATAATCACGCAGTGTGTCATTCCACGGGAGTTACACGTAATCCTGATATGAGTTAGTCTACATAATTCTACACATATTCACTCAATGTGTAACTTTATGAAAATACTCTCAAAATCACGTAATGTGTCACTCTAAACAAAGCTGCACATAATCACTCAATATGTCGATATACAAGGAACACATATTCACTCAATGTGTAACTTTATGAAAATACTCTCAAAATCACGTAATGTGTCACTCTAAACAAAGCTGCACATATTCACTCAATATGTCGATATACAAGGAACACATATTCACTAACTGTATCACTCTATACAAAGCTGCACATAATCACTCAATATGTCGATATACAAGGAACACATATTCACTATTTGTATCACTCTATACAAAGCTGCACATAATCACTCAGTATTTCGATGTACAAGGAACACATATTCACTAACTGTATCACTCTATGCAAAGCTGCACATAATCACTCAGTATGTCGATGTACAAGGAACACGTATTCACTAACTGTATCACTCTATACAAAGCTGCACATAATCACTCAGTATGTCGATGTACAAGGAACACATATTCACTAACTGTATCACTCTATACAAAGCTGCACATAATCACTCAGTATTTCGATGTACAAGGAACACATATTCACTAACTGTATCACTCTATGCAAAGCTGCATATAATCACTGATAATATCTCTATATAAGAAACACATAATCACGTAACGTGCCGTTCTACACAGAGCTGCACATAATCACGTAACTTGTTGTTCTACACAGAGCAGCACATAATCACGTAACGTGCCGTTCTACACAGGGCTGCACATAATCACGTAACTTGTTGTTCTACACAGAGCTGCACATAATCACGTAACGTGCCGTTCTACAAAGAGCTGCACATAATCACGTAACGTGCCGTTCTACACAGAGCTGCACATAATCACGTAATGTGCCGTTCTACACAAAGCTGCACATAATCACGTAACTTGTTGTTCTACACAGAGCTGCACATAATCACGTAACGTGCCGTTCTACACAGAGCTGCACATAATCACGTAACTTGTTGTTCTACACAGAGCTGAACATAATCACGTAACGTGCCATTCTACACAGAGCTGCACATAATCACGTAACTTGTTGTTCTACACAGAGCTGCACATATACACGTAACGTGCCGTTCTACACAGAGCTGCACATAATCACGTAACGTGCCGTTCTACACAGAGCTGCACATAATCAAGTAACGTGTTCTACACAGAGCTGCACATAATCACGTAACTTGTTGTTCTACACAGAGCTGCACATAATCACGTAACGTGTCGTTCTACACAGAGCTGCACATAATCACGTAACTTGTTGTTCCACACAGAGCTGCACATAATCACGTAACGTGCCGTTCTACACAGAGCTGCACATAATCACGTAACGTGCCGTTCTACACAGAGCTGCACATAATCACGTAACGTGCCGTTCTACACGGAGCTGCACATAATCACGTAACGTGCCGTTCTACACAGAGCTGCACATAATCACGTAATGTGCCGTTCTACACAGAGCTGCACATAATCACGTAACTTGTTGTTCTACACAGAGCTGCACATAATCACGTAACGTGCCGTTCTACACAGAGCTGCACATAATCACGTAACTTGTTGTTCTATACAGAGCTGCACATAATCACGTAACGTGCCGTTCTACACAGAGCTGCACATAATCACGTAACGTGCCGTTCTACACAGAGCTGCACATAATCACGTAATGTGCCGTTCTACACAGAGCTGCACATAATCACGTAACTTGTTGTTCTACACAGAGCTGCACATAATCACGTAACTTGTTGTTCTACACAGAGCTGCACATAATCACGTAACGTGCCATTCTACACAGAGCTGCACATAATCACGTAACTTGTTGTTCTACACAGAGCTGCACATATACACGTAACGTGCCGTTCTACACAGAGCTGCACATAATCACGTAACGTGCCGTTCTACACAGAGCTGCACATAATCAAGTAACGTGCCGTTCTACACAGAGCTGCACATAATCACGTAACTTGTTGTTCTACACAGAGCTGCACATAATCACGTAACGTGTCGTTCTACACAGAGCTGCACATAATCACGTAACTTGTTGTTCTACACAGAGCTGCACATAATCACGTAACGTGCCGTTCTACACAGAGCTGCACATAATCACGTAACGTGCCGTTCTACACAGAGCTGCACGTAATCACGTAACGTGCCGTTCTACACAGAGCGGCACATAATCACGTAACTTGTTGTTCTACACAGAGCTGCACATAATCACGTAACGTGCCGTTCTACACAGAGCTGCACATAATCACGTAACTTGTTGTTCTACACAGAGCTGCACATAATCATGTAACGTGCCGTTCGACACAGAGCTACACATAATCACGTAACTTGTTGTTCTACACAGAGCTGCACATAATCACGTAACGTGCCGTTCTACACAGAGCTGCACATAATCACGCAGTGTGTCATTCCACGTGAGCTACACGTAATCCTAATATGTGTTAGTCTACATAATGTTTCACATATTCGGGCTATGTGCTAATTCATACAAACCTAAGCTACAAACAACGCTTTGGTCTATATTAAGATTCATTTCATTCACGCGTTCGTGGTCGTCTTTCAATAGGTAGTTTTATAAATAATGTTAGACTCCATAAACGGCCTTATTTCAACTTGATGTTGGTTTTCATCGCAATGCAGCGTGTCATTAACTTCCTTCCGGCTTAGAATTTTATAATACAAGTGTTGTCAAATTAAAGTAAACGGGTAAAGTTGTTCTACAGGAACTGTTGAACTTAGAGATTTGAATACGAATGACTGCCTGTACTCATTTAATGTGCAAATTTATTCTTTGATTAGCATTTCTAATTCCCACCTGCAAAATTGATTATGGGGTTTCATCTTGGAATAAGGGTTTTAGCATTTTGATTATAGCGATCTTAAGTTTACACATACAGGAAATGCATTTTGCAGGTTTATGTGTCCTATATCTAAAGATTCAGTCGGTGGTGAAGGCAATGAGAGCCTAGCGTACTACTGAAATGAGAACCTCTATTTATTAAATCTTACTAAATCCTTTATATTTGTTTTTACAATTTAAAAACAAGTAATATCAAAAATAAATTTTAAGATCCTTCTTAGGTCAACAATAAAACAAAAATTTCAGTTATTTTTTATTAAATAATTACAGTAATTATGAATAAAGTAACATAACCTTCGCGTTACATCAGTTGTTCTACGACATGAACCACAACGTAAAATCAGCTGTTTTATGAAATCATATGGTATCCCTTATTATAAGCCAAGTGGGATGACATAACTACTACCTGATGCAGCATACATACTACCAACTACTACCTGACGCAGCTATTTACTGGACATGGATGCTTTCTACAATACTTATATAAGTATAAGCAAGAGGACTCACCGAATTGCCCAGTATGTCATGGAGCAGAAGAGGACGCGAGGCATGTGTTCTTCACATGTCCAAGATTTGACCCACAGCGAAGAGAATTCGAAAGGTTAACCAACGTGACGATTACGCCAGAAAATTTAGTAGAGCAAATGCTCGCATCAGAAGCTATATGGAATGCCACAACGGACTTCGCCAGAGAAGTGATTACAGAACTGCGGAAGGAAGAAAAGAAAAGGAAAGCACACCCAGCTAATAGTTGGGTTCGGGAAGGAAAAAGATGGGAGAGCGTAAGCGCTAATGCCGCCCCGTGAAGTAGTGCCTACCGGCGGTCCCGCGGGGAATTAAGGCTTTTGGAAAGGGTTCCATACTGAGATGAATCCGACACTACCCATAACATCGGGTGTCGTTTGAAGATCTTTCCCCCACCTCCTTGAAAAAAAAAACACCCTTATTATAAGCCAAATGGGATGACATAACTATATTGCGTACCTTGCTCCTTTTGTAAAATGTTTTTCTCCCATATAAAACTAAAACTAATTCATAGGTAAAAGTAATTAATAAAAAATATTTAATAACATCAGGTGTCTTCCGCCACAAGAAAAAAAACGTACTTCATCTTGAGTCGATGAATAAAAAGTATATTATTAACGGTTGAAAATTTGAAGAAGATAAATATAAGGGGAGTGTGTACTAATGGAAGGATTTGGAAGAAAGACTAAATTTCTCGACATCCATTACATTTGTAATGCAGTATTTAATAAGATAATAGTTATTTATCTTTAACCCTAATTTATTTATGATTTCGTACAATTTTGTTGTTACGGTATTAAAAAATTTTTTCTGTTTAAGAGAACAGAATCGTTGTAGGGGCAAAAGTCATTGACTTGACGTTACGCTAAAATTGTCATGCTCACACATAACTATATAGCATTAAGTGGTAACAATGATTTGATGCAACAGCTGATTTTATAAACAATATTCGAGCTAGGTTGCGAGTGAAGGTTATAAACACAAGAAATATACGTAGCTCACAATTAAAGAACTTTAATCTCACACGCGTTTCAATAACCTTATGTCATCATCTTCAATGGTGCTGTCACCAACAAAACATTTATAAAAAAAATTGAACATAACCCACGAATAAAACAGTAGACGAATAAAAACTAATATATATATATATATATATATATATATATATATATATATATATATATATATGACGGTACATCCACATTTAGAATGTATCTCTTTATATTCGACGTCCTCAACCTAAACGTCTCCGGTCACAGAATAACACCGACAATACACAGCATCTCACCAAACGAAGTTCCAACTTGGTATTCGCTTAATTTTAGTAGCGAATCTCCCCCCAAGTAACTAACACTAAAAAATAATAAAAAAAACATTTTTGCCAGACTAAAATATTTTTCTGACCTGGACGTAGAGTCAGGGGATTTATCGAATGAAACAGGACTCATTCGAATGTGTATAGTGGAAGGATGTATGTAAATAGGGGGAAGTATCGGATGTAATAAAGAAGATGAAAATACGTTGAGATGTTTTGCGATACTAGAAGAATATAGGAACAAAGATTTGCGATAGTATAAAAATGTGATATTATTTAAAATATTCATATCTTTTATATTTTCATATTTCTATCAAAATCCAAGACAGAGAATTACTGTGTTTTTCTATTATGGGGTTTACAAATGGAAGCAAAAAGTCTGATTTATAAACTCAATAAAAACAATGCTATATACAGTTATATAAGCACTAGAATTTCTAAGCGAAAGTATTTGAAACATAAAGCTATCTAGAGGATGTAATTTGGGACCTGCGGGTCAGCTTATATAGAGCGAAAACGAAGGGGTTTGGAGAGGGGCGATTTTGCAGAGGTTTTCTGGCGCCGTATAGCTGTACGATTTATCTTGCCCCACGAACAAAATTTGAAAGAAACAAATTAAAAACAAACGGGCAACAAACATTTTTTTAAAACTGGTTTAAAAATGGTTTAGGAAAATTGAGTTTAAAAAAAATAGAGAAACGTTTAAAGCATTATAAGATCTATAGTTTGAATAATTAAGGTAATATGTACCGACTTTATCCCGGATAGTTGAAGGGTCGGATAACACAGATTCTCGCAAATCTCGAGCTGAAAGCGTGTATGGTTTCTCTCAATACTCGATAAACTACTGAAGTATATGAAACGTGGTTATATATGTGAGAAAAGGAATCTACTGTGTTATAAAATTATATAAAAATAGAAAAAGACGTTTATACATTCAGTATATCCAATTAGTATAGTAATGTTTTGAAGAAGTCCTTGAGTGTATTAGGTTTACCGGAACGCTTCTTTGCCGTCGATCTCCTTAGTACTCTAAGCACCAGATGACCTTTTCTATCGCAGCAAATTTTGCTTCTGAACGTTTCCACACTTTACAAAGACAAAGTTGCTCTTGGAGTGGTAACATCGAAAACGTATTTTTACGTCATAAGAGCATTCCTGAGGGAAACGTATGTACTTACTCTGTATATTTTGTTGACTATCTTGGTTAACTTAGAACCAAGGTATATATATATTTTTCTCTTTCAAAATATGAAGATTTTTTGTTGCTTTTAAAAAATGTTTGGTTCCCTCTGAGGATGTTTGCTTTTTGCATCTGAAGATGTTTTTTGTTGTCTCTGAGTATATTTGCTTTTTGCCTCTGAGGATTTTTGTTGCCTTTGAGGATGTTTGCTTTTTGCTTTTGAGGATGCTTTTTTGCCTTTGTGGATGTTTGATTTTTGCCTTTGAGATTGATTTTTTTATTTCGATAAGAGGAATTTGTTGTTACCTCCGAGGTTTGCTTTTCAACAGAAATGTCCATAAGGTTACCAAAATTTATTTTGGATTGATGCGGTTTGTACATCTACCACGGTTTGTTCAAAATTAATTATAATTTATTTAATAATTTTACATTTAACATAGGCTATCTTTCATTCAATGATAATATAAAAGTTTAAATCTCAGCACAACTGGTATCAGATTAGGTCGAATCAGAGTGACTAATGATTGTATGTAGATTTTAGTGAACGTAATACGGTGATAAATTATGAATTGTTCCACTGCGAAAGCAATTACGTACATATATGGAAACAAAGGTACATTAATTAAATTTCAAACGTATAATTTAATTAGTTTTAAATAAGAAAAAAAATAAATCTTATCCCATAAAACCTTAAGTAATCACAATATTCTTCGTATCGAGCTGGAAATTTGTGTGTTCGTAAAACGTTGTCCGGTATATATATATATATATATAAATATATATATATATATATATATATATATATATATATATATATATTTATATATATATAAATATATATATATATATATATATATATATATATATTTATATATATATATATATATATATATATATATATATATATATATATAATAACAAGTAAAAAAAGTTTTTCACGTAGTACTTTTCTTTTTAATTATATAGAAATAGGTTTTTTATGGACTGCGACCTGAAACGTTTGTTTCTTTACTTTTACAAAGTTAGGAACTGTCCGTGATTAATGACACCATGTGTCGAGGCGGACCCTCGATAAAGCTTTGTTAACTACGTAGAATTTAAAGTCACAAAAAACAACAAAAAATGGAAAAATTAAAGGCTTTCGCGAACCAACGGCGCCATTAAATATTCAGTCACTGATTCCCCTACCAGCATGCTATAGATACATTTACAGAAGAACATGGCTTACAGTAGTTTCTAGTTTACTAGAACAAGTATTGAAAAAACCTTTTAGTCAACAGTATTTCCTACTTAGGTTAATAAAGAAATGTTTTAATTAATATATACAATTAATATAAATATAGTAACAAAATCTATGCGTTAAGACAGCTGCTCTACCACATAACCTGAATACATTTAGTTATACGTCTTAGTTCACACTCTACTTACACACACACACACACACACACACACACACACACACACACACACACACACACACACACACACACACACACACACACACACACACACACACACACACACACACACACACACACACACACACACACACACACACACACACACACACACACACACACACACACACACACACACACACACACACACACACACACATATATATATATATATATATATATAATAAATTAAAAACATTCAAAAACAAGAATACTTTTAATGCATATATTATTCAAAGCTTTGCGCCGATAAAACAGTACCAGCATCTTCAGGAAAATAATTATCTAATAAAATATTTTTACAAAATTAAATCATAATAATCATATAATCATAAAGTGATGATTTAATTTTGTAAAAATATTTTATTAGATAATTATTTTCCTGAAGATGCTGGTAGTGTTTTATCGGCGAAAAGCTTTGAATAATATATGTATTAAAAGTATTCTTGTTTTTGAAATGTTTTAAATTTATTAACTATATTACAAGAAAACATATCACCATATTTAATATATATATATATATATATATATATATATATATATTTATTTATTACTTTATATGCATATTGTACAAATGTTTTAAACGATAATAAAATATTTTGTATTCATCCGCTCAAGATCAATTAGATTTTGACAATTGATGTTCATAAGATATTTTTAAATAATAATTCATTAACTAAATATAATTAAATATATTAATTTAAGCGATAAAAACTAATCAAAAAAGGTTAAGGTATGCAATATAATTATATCGTCCTTTTTGGCCTAGAATAAGTGATAAAATATGATTTCATAAAACAGCTAGTTGTATTTTATAGGTTATGTGGTAGAACAGCTGTTTTAACATAGGTAATGTTGTAATTATGTAATAAATAGTAACTAAAATAAAATTTGTCTTCATTGGCTTAGGTAGGAATATAATTATTTTTTAAAAATAAATTTCTTCTTCAATCATATATCAACCTAGTGTATATTTGGCCCAATCTGTTCACGGTCACTGCAATACAATATTAATCCATGACACGACAAATTCCGTAGTTATACAGTTGCTAACAATGCATAAAAGTTACGCTTTGTGAAAGAAGTGAAATAGAGTTCCGAGACAAAGTTAAGCCTTCACTCCTTCCATCCCTTGTTTAGCCCTTCACCATTAATTTCACTTAATCTTGGCTCAGCCCGATTCCCTCTATAAATTTATTTTGCTTTTCGCTTTACGAACACTGTTTACTTGCTGCAAAGTGTTGCGCTTGCCAAGAAAGTAAAAGTCTATAGGACTTCGGTAATTGTAAAATCTATTTGTTGGTCGTATAGGGTAAACTAAGCAACAGGGACGGCTTTATTAAATAAACGTTAACTGATATTAATTGCCTTGTAATAGTGTGCCTCGACAAGTCGGGTTAAACTCGGAGTTTTTTAAATTAATTCAAGGTTACTTTTTTACCCTCTTTAATTATTTTTAAATATTGGTGAGGATAACCTGGGAAAATGAAATTATTAATTTTTGAATGATGATTTCCCCTGGTTAAATCGTATTTTTTGCCGGAAAATCTCTTTTACTTTCTTTAATAAAAATATTACCTTAAATGTACTGATAATTGAAAACTACTATATAATACAAAAGTTGATTTCTATTTGTATGTTTGTTCTTTTCGTAATTTATTATAATTAGTAATGTAATATTCGCTATTTTGTTTTTTTACTATGCTGAGAAAAATACAAAATGAGTTACCACGTACCAAGTGATGTAAAAAAATGTTTAATAAAAGTCAATTCTTACCTAAATCAACACAGAAAATTTTTATGTTAGTTTACCTTTATTTTATAATTACAATTAATATAAATATGTATTTACATATGTCAGAATAAAAAATAGTATGTGCAAAATAGAAAGCGAATTTCCTTGCAATTTTCCATTTTCCTTTCTATGGTGTTATACTATTATTTTTGTTTGTTAATGTTTATATGCTTTTTTCAGTGGTTTTAGTTTCTTTTCGCTTTCCTTGCACGTTGTCCGTTTGTGAAGCAAGGTTTGATACCGTCAATCCAATTTGTTTATTATATTCTTTTTTTTAAATCCTAGAGCATTATTAATGATATTGTGTAGTAAGAAAGGCAATATTTTAAGGTTGTATCAAGGAGGTTTCCCTGACAACCAAATGGGGGCATGAGAAACAATAATATACATCTTTGAAAAATACATTCGTTGGGTTGGGAAAGTTGGTTCAGTGCCAAAGCGTAATACTTTGAACAATCCGACCTAGAGACCCCCAAATTGTTATGATTTAATTATTGATAAATGACTGAGCAATATGTAACAACATAAATTTTCATCTACTATAAGTTTAAAAAAATGTATTTCAATTTGATTGGATAGATAAAAACGTATTTTTAAAACGATTGAAAAATTGTGATATATATAAGGAGAGCGTGAGATAACAGAAGGAATTTAAAATAGAGGAACTCAGTAGCTGTAGGGAAGGGCGGGTACTGAGGAGATTAAGCTTGACATTTTTAGATATTGGCCCGTCCGCCTGTTGCCCATACTTGAATTTCGACCGCTCGGCTGGCTTGGACCATCTATTCACACACACACACACACACACACACACACACACACACACACACACACACACACACACACACACACACACACACACACACACACACACACACACACACACACACACACACACACACACACACACACACACACACACACACAACACACACACACACACACACACACACACACACACACACACACACACACACACACACACACCACCCCATACTGCAGGCATTGCGACTAGAATAAACGCTGTAGCACGTTTGCCTATTCAACGCCGTGACTTTCCCTTTTGACAGGTTTCAAAATCGACAATTCAAGTTAAAACAGAAACAACTGCTTGCGTAGTAAATAGTTGTGTATGCTGTCGCACAAAATAACTTAGTGCCAAACTACAGTATAAAGAGGAAACGCTTGGTGATTACTTTACTCTTAGTTAGTGTACTCAAAGGTAGATACTATAACATCCCGCCACTATTAAAGCTTCTTTATACTAGCTACCAAACGCATCGTGTCACCAGTTACAAGTAGGGCTATTAGTCTCGTTGCTACTCGTAGGAGTTTAGAAACTCTTGATAACAGGGCTTTTTCATTAATCAGATTTTTGCTCGAAGTTTCCATAATCTAAGTTGTGGCTGGGCCCTAAACTGACCATTTTATCATATCCATGAATTATACAAATATATTTATTAACTAATACAACTTGTTTTTGTTTATACCATGGACATGACTTAGGAAAGACAGGGTATACGTGGCTGGTATATATGGTGTATAAGGAAGGCATGTGACTATTATTACTTGGCACTACCGGGAACTGAACACAAAACCTTTAGGTTAGTAGCCCAGTGCTCTATCATTTGTCTACCCAGCCTACCTCTTTAATTAATGCAAGCTTTTTTATTTAGCTAGCTGACCCTCGAGAATTTCTTACCCCCTAACTGTTATTGAATATCTTGTTAATTTATTTATTATAAGATTATTATAAAAATTAAATTCGAACAGGAATAAAAAGTAAAAACAATTGTTTTCCAAAGTATTTTTATTTTAGGGTACAACATTCAATTTATTTTAGATCATATCTACAGCGTAAAAATAATAACCTAATTTTTATCTTTCTTAAAACAAAACAATTTACTCTAATTATTATTCTATTACATTCAAATAACAAGTTAACACACACAAAATATAACCTCCATATCATTATTTAGTAAAATTTATTTTGTAAATTAATATATTTATTCACTTATAAATTAAAGAACTTTTCAATTCAATAATATTTCAACTTGAAATCGCACAGTAATGAAGTATTGTAACTGATGATTAACTACAGCAGCTATGTAAACAAACCTCAACACATATAAAAACCATTGTATGAAATCTTATTTTCATTTAATTTAAATATCAGCTGTATGTTATAGTTTGACAACCGTTATCATTTGGTTAATAGTTGCACCTATATTAATAATTCCTAATTTAAATTAAGTGACTGAATACTCTGTCAGAAAATACAGATGCTTTTTGGGTTTTAAATATATCTACACGGGCTACAAATATACCAGAACCTTCAAGGAATGTATTCAATATCTTTCTAAAGTTCCATTACGATCGGATGAACGGTTTAGGAATGCATAAGAGACATACAGACAAACATTGATTTTTATTAATACGAGATAAAGGAAATGTGGATAAAAAGTTAACAATAAGTCATATGTTGTAAATTAAGAACACGAGTCTGAAGTGCTACCAATATTATGACAAAATAAACCTTCCAGGTCTGATATAATTCAAATGCACTTCTCTTACAAACAAAATTCGTGATGTACAATTACCAAACTACAATAAACACAAATAACATTGCTCCGCTGGTAAATGTTTTACTTTAGCCAGGTCTGTATTGACTAAAGCTTATGCAGCAATAATGCACAGGCCGTATTGCAGTGTGTAATAAGCCTACAGCACACTGCACAAAGCATTGTTGCCAATTTTCCCGCTTTGATGTTATAGTACAGTTTCTGTATGACCGAGTCTGTTTACACTCTGGGCGTATGTAAAGCGAGCGATATAAATTGCAAAATGGAAGAACCGTTTCCAAAATAGAAGCACAAAGTAGTTCGGCAAAATAAAAATAAAACATTTCATTCCAATAACAAGTTAACCAAACTGAAAACTTATAATCGTTACAATGAAAAACTCACAATTATTGGGGAGAAATTGCGTTAGTAGAATTGTGTCGGATTCTCCACTCTAAAAATAAAACAGGAATTATCAAATAAAGTTTTTAAATCTAAATCATTCACTTGTTATAGGCAGATAGTACTATTTAAATTTTGGGAATGGAGTTATTCCAAAACGCTTCAACAAAAGAAAATATTTTAATATCAGGAAAGACAGAAAAATGTAATGAAATGTGTACAAATATTGATAACAGAAGTGGAGATGAGTATATTAAGAATAGGGTTTCGTAAACGTATCTGTAAACCGAAGGAATGTCGAGAGATTGGAAGATGGCAAAAATATATCATCAAGTGGAAATGTAACCCAAAGATTGATGTAGGCAGTGTTAGTGTAGGGATGTACAGGAAAGTAACAACAATATTGTCTTACTGGAAGTCATTTTACTTAACTTGACAAGAGGTTTCCCCCAACTTCATGGAGTGTTTGGTCCCTAATTTCCTAAGTGGTTTCATCTTGTTAGATCTACCTTCATCTAGCAGTGGTTCTTATGGCTTTTGTAACATAATTGGTAAAATCTTATGCTGTCGACAAACTCTATGCACTTTATTATTCCAGTTTGTATTTTCTCTTATTAACTTGTTGTGAGATTCACGTTAAACTTACCACGCCTCTCACACTATCCGACCAATTACGTAGTGGCAATGTCCACATCTCTCCTATCAGCCGACCAATACCACCACATTAAGGCCTGGTCCATTAACCTGACGGGCTATACTATACGCTAGCTTTACAATATTTGAATTTACATTATATATTGAATGTTGCAAACCATATGTAGTTAGTCTTGTAGTCATTTCCTTTAAAGATGATTGCTTTACAATCGAAATGTAATTCAGGACACAAAGAAAAGGTGTTTGTGGTTTAGGGTGTTTTAGTTATTTATATATAAAAATTTCACCACAGTTGCTCCAAGTTATTATTGCTCCAACTTGATATTGCTCACGTTGGGAAGAGGTCACAGCCCTCCCAAAATCAGATCACTTGAAACTATATTCCTGCACCTTCAAATATTAGGAACTTAAATAATAATGAAACATACCTAGAAGAGTGGATAAAATAGTTGAGAATTATCCCGCTAGAATCGCTCTCAGTTTAGTTGTTTTTTTGACAATAAAATATTTGTTCTGTAAAGAAGATTATCTATAATAGATAAAGTTGGGTAAGTACTATGTTGACACATTTCTTTGTCATCATGTCTGTAGCTTGTCTTGCTTTATCGTTAGATTGAATGTCAATATGTTGGTACTGCCGGACGCTTGTTTTGGATTTGAGGCACAATAGTGGGTTCGGCGTAAACAGGAAACTGTCAGATGCACTGTGCGGGGAACAATGTACTTGCTGGCTGCTGGTCGTGATGTTTGTTTAGATTGCTATACATCATAAATATGTTTTAGTCTAACTTAAATAGGAACAAACATACATTTACGTTTTAATGTAGAACCAAGAGTTTGTTGCAACGATAAGAATTTATGTTAACTAATATATTCCTTGTTCCTGGTAACAGAGATTCTCCATCGCTGAAAACAGTAGTATTTGTTTTTGAAGGACGCTGGAAGAATATAGTAAAGCAAGATTACGAGAAATAGAACTAAGAGACCTTCACATCATTTAGAAATAGGATTTAAACTGGTCCCAGTTACATAGTCGTCCTGTCAATTCATCGTTCAACCTTCATAGAATTGTAAGGATTTTAGTTATCAATAAGGTTACGTTTGGTTAGGTTGAATTAAGAAAGGTTAGGCTGGATTCAAATAGGTTAGGACCATGGTTAAAATTAGACCACTGACGGGTGAAGGCTTTGAGTAATTTTGTTCCAGTGCTGTATATCCTCAGAAACAGACAAAAAACTACAGCATTAAGTTCATACAAAAGTACACACACACACACACACACACAGACACACAGACACACACACACACACACACACAAACAAACAAACACACACAAACTGACACAACACAAACACACACACAACACACGCTTCAAGGTAATTCTGAATAACCACAGTTGTTTTTGTTTATAAATCAAGAAAACACACACACACACAACATACAAACATACACACACACACACACAAAACATACAAACACATACACACACACACACACACACACACAAACATACACAAATATACAAACTACTGTAACTATTAAGTTACTCTAAAAGTAAGCTATAACGCAGGAGCCAAAGTAAGCGGATGATAGTGGTAAAAGCCTTGCGTCGCAGATTGCCTTTCTTATTTGCTATTGGCTCTCTACTCGGTTCTATCAACATTTTACTGTTAAAGTGACTTCATGTTTACTGTAGTAATATTTGCTTTGTTAGAATGACTGTCTCGACGCTTTGACGCTCGCACGGCCAACCAAGCAGAACTAGTTTCGACGTACAATAAAGATATCATTGGTTTTTTACTCATTACACGTAATCATATTTCACTCTAAAAGCATTAACGTTTGTGATGCATACTCATGTGTAATGTGATGTAATCTTGCCTTAAATGGCACACATGAGAAAGTACAAGTAAATAAATAAGCAATGGGCCTATAAACAAAATGTTTTGAAGGCAATTCCTACTTAAGTCAAGAAGAAAATGTTTTATTGTAGTTACTTTTTTATTAAATAAATACAAATTATATAAATATAGTACATAATCTATGGATTACAACAGCTGCAATACAACATAATATATTCATAAAATCAGCTGTTTTATGAAATCATATGTCATCACTTATTTTAAGCCAAACTGGACAAAATAACTATATTGATTTACCTTGGCCTGTTTGCGAAAGTTTTTTCTTGTATAAAATTATTAATTTAATTTATTGTTGAATTATTATTAGAATTTAACTGTATCAAAATCAAATGTCATCTATTTCAAAGTTTAAAAAAATGTATTTGACCTTTGAGAAGATGAATAAAATGTATTTTATTAACGATCGAAAATTTGAGCAAAATATATATAAGGAGAGTGAGAACTAATAGAAGGAATTGAAGACCAACAAATATTTTGTATCAAGACTTGTCAAAATAATATGAATGTTCACACTTTGTTCTGTCTTGAATAAATAATAAAATAATAATTAACTTTTTTATGAGAGACCGGGTATAAATTCCTTGAGCTTCACAGTAAGTAAGGTTTGCAATCGGCTGCCTTTTCTAAGATTAAAACATTGTCCTTCAAATTCATTGACGTGTTTCAGATTAACTACACTATAGTAACTTTAAACTGTACTCTCGTAACATGGTAAATTTTTGGCAATAATTTAGATTGTTGCATAATCATATGTTCTGTTTTAGGTAAAGTAACATCGGCTTAGTATAAAAAAAAAATTGTTTACAAAAATGTTATTAGACAGTATTAGGTAAGGTACATACTAAATACGGGTAGCTTATCAAAGCCCTCTATTTCAAAAGTGTTAGGATGGAGAATCCGTTAACACAAGCTTGAGAAATCCTATTCTTTCGGTCTGTTCTGGTCTAGCCTTCAGCGAAGTCGGCAGTGGGTTGCAATCTTAATGTAAGATGGCTTAGTTAACCTTTTAATAATGTATATTTCCAAATGTAATAATAACTAAAATGTTATTTGTAAAATTATTAAACAGTTTTGTATTTATATATTATAAAAATATGTAAATATGTCAGAATAACATTAATAAGCGGCAAAATAGAAAGCGAATTTCCTGGCAGTTTTCTATTTTCCTTTCTATGCATTATTTTTATTTGTTACTATTTATACGCTTCCTTTCTTTGGTCGCTTGTATTGTGTTTTAGTTTCTTTCCCGTTAATCTAGTTTGTTTGTTTATTTTATTCTCTTTATTAATTTTTAATCCTAGAGCATTATTTATGATATTTAGGGATAGCCATAGCAAAACTTTAAGGTTATAAAATGGAGATTTTTTATAAAGATGTTTGAGAATTTAATTTCTAGCTATGGAATGTTGGCTCAGTACCAAAAAGCGCTAGACTTCGAACATGAAGATACTTAGTTCGAATCCTACCTAGACCCCTAAAGTTTTATAGGTAATTCAACTATTGAATACATATTTGAAAAACTGTATTACATCAATTGTCATCCACTATAGATTAAAAAAATGTATTTAATTGAAAGAATAAAATGTATTTCATTAGCGATTGAAAATTTGTACAAAATATATATCAGAAGACCGTAAGGTAACAGAATTAATTTTAAAATTGTGGGGTTACACTGTTAAATTGCCAAAACTTTAAACTGTATTATGCAGTAACATATTGAAGTAAAGAATACATCGAACTTCAGGCTTCAACCGCCCTATATTAATCATAAGTACATGTTTTTACAGGATGAGTCGACCTGGGGCTGAAAATGTACACAGAAATACTTCGGCGCTCGCTGGAATCGAACCCAGAAACTTAAGGTTAGTAGTCAAGTTCTTTACCCACTTAACCATTCAGCCTAAACATTTCACTTTTAAAATGCTTTATTTAATTACAAGTCTTAAAGGTTTGTTTAAGAATTATCATCACAGTTTAATTCGAATCTTTAAAATTCGAATTCCTTATCACGCTAAGGTAAACAGAAACTCTATCTCTAAAAATATGACTTCAGGTCTAATGTTTCTTTAAAAGCTCAATCTAGAGTCTGAAACTTGTAAAAAATATAAAGTAATTAGTTTAAGCTGTTCCGGAGGCGATTTTTCACTGGAGCCGTCAAATTATTCTACAATTGCAAGGGACAATTAACTGGCCATGAACAATAAACCCTAGAGGTTTGGAAGGGGCGGAATTAAAACTAATGCGTGCGGGACAATCTAATACTCTGATTTCGTTGTTTAACAAGTTCTGTCAGTTTTTGAACCCGTGATCAATGGATCAGCTAGAAATCTACTTTGGCTTTCTGTAACCGTCTGTTTGTATTGCCTGTGCAGGCGAAATGAGGATAAACATTTTGTAAATATTGTAAAACTAGATCTATACTTGAGAAATTTTTATTTTGCTCTATTAAGCCTGTATTTATATCCTCATTTGTAATTTAACTGAAGCTGAAATAATGGTATATTATGCAATTCTTTCTGTTACGTCACACTCTTGTTATATATATTTTATACACATTTTTAATCGTTAATAAATATTTTTTATTTATCCACTCAAGTTCAAATACATCATTTTAAACTTGTAATAGATGACCCTTGATACAGTCTCATCAAATACTAACTCATTAATTAAATTTAAATGAGTTAATTATAGTTTTACATGGGGGGGGGAAACTTTTCACAAAAGGGGCAATGTATGCAATAATGTTATTTCGCCCCATTTGGTTTAAAATAAGTAATAACATATGATTTCATAAAACAGCTAATTTTATGTTATAGGTTACGTGGAAGAACAGATGTTTTAATGTCATAGGTTATGTTATTTATGTAGACTAATAATATTTATTTAATGAAATATAACTAAAATAAAATTCCTTTGTTGACATAAGTAGGAATTGATTTCGGACTTTTTTGTTTAAATTATTTGATCGTTAGAAATTCAAAACGTCCTCTAAACTTCTACAACCACTTAGAGATATGATTTGCATCTGTTTTAAAGTCATTTAATCTAATTTGATATTTATTATTGTAATGGTATCAGTGACAAGCGAATCAGAGAAACACTGGCCGTTGAATCAGTTTAAAATTAATGAGTGTTCAATAAATAACTGTTCAGAAACCAGAATAATTATAGTTGATTGTTCTGCAATTGTAACTGCAGTAAGTTGGTATTCTGTTACACTAAGACTGTGCAAAGCTATCGTCTATTTACGGGTGACGTAGCTATGGCCGGCGACAACCAGGTTTAATCATTGTTTAGAAGCGATGACACGATCTTCCAGCTGAATGGATATTGGCGGTACGTGCTTATGTGGGGAACGCATGAGATTTACGAAAATATGCTTTCAACTGAGGTTATTCACTCAGTCTTCGAACTTAGCAGTTCCTTTCTTACAGGAATGTTAGAGCTGTTAATGGTTCAACGGAGTGTCACAATATTTAATGTAACGTGACATTAAGTGTTAAATATTATAACGCTCAAATGAGACTGCTAGATAGTAGTAATTATGTTATAGGGTGGCAGTGAGTGTGTCATAGCATAGAAGTGTTTAATAATATAGCGTAGAATGTCTCATAGTGTAGTAGTCTCATAGCATAGCAGTTCTTAAGACGTTGAATGTTACGACGCTCGCTGAGACTTCATATAATTGTCTTATATGATTGTAGCAAGTCTCTCATAGCATAGTAGTGAGTGTTTTGTATTATAGTGATGCTTCGTAATAGCGTAGAACGTCACATAGCATTGTAGTAATTTAAATGTTATCACGCTCGAGTTCGACTACTAGGTAGTAGTAAATGTTTTATATGATTGTAGTAAGTTTCTCATAGCATAGTAGTGAGTGTTTTGTATTATAGTGGTGCTTCATAATAGCGTAGAACGTCACATAGCATTGTAGTAATTTAAATGTTATCACGCTCGAGTTCGACTACTAGGTAGTAGTAAATGTTTTATATGATTGTAGTAAGTTTCTCATAGCATAGTAGTGAGTGTTTTGTATTATAGTGATGCTTCATAATAGCGTAGAACGTCACATAGCATTGTAGTAATTTAAATGTTATCACGCTCGAGTGCGACTACTAGGTAGTAGTAAATGTTTTATATGATTGTAGTAAGTTTCTCATAGCATAGTAGTGAGTGTTTTAAATTCCTTGTTCCTGGTAACAGAGATTCTCCATCGCTGAAAACAGTAGTATTTGTTTTTGAAGGACGCTGGAAGAATATAGTAAAGCAAGATTACGAGAAATAGAACTAAGAGACCTCCACATCATTTAGAAATACGA